>JAKELJ010000822.1:0-14382 GCA_025594165.1 Tamias sibiricus
GCTCCACCCCCTGCCTCCTCCGATTTTTTTAGCCTAGCGTCTCTGCACGTGCAGGTCAGATCCCCCCACATCAGCCGACAATATGGGCGCACTCCTTTCGTCAGCACCCCAAACCCAACCCCCTTCATCCTTTCTAGAAGAATTAAGACAACCCATACCGATTGAATGCATTCTAATTACTTTATTTTCTACTTTAATGGTAATTTTAGTCCTCAGCCTAGCAGTCAGTCGCTGTTGGTCGTGGCTCTTTCCATCCCATTCGCGCCCAACCGACTGCCTGCTACAGCTTCTACTTGACAATTTGACCAACCTCAGCCTGAGTTCTGAGATACGGCCACAGAAACTGGTTACGCTATGCACTTGTGATTGGCCAAAATATCCTTTAACGATCGGTGGCCTTGCTTGGGTTCAGTGGACACTGATGCTTTACAGCAGCTGTTTGATTTCTGCCGGCAATGGAGACGGTGGGAGGAGTTACCTTAAGCAGATGTGTTTCTGCTCCTCAGTCTAAACCCCTCCCTCAGTGCTCGTGCCGGCAGTGCTTCAGCCCTCCTCCCATGCTGACAAAAACAGTCATCCCCAGATGACCTGGACTTCGACCCAGGGTTAGAGGTTTGGCCACCTCCTTACCACCAAGCTAGGAACCCCGCTTCACCCTCAGCTCCACCTCTCACTCATAGATCCGCCCTCCATCCCTCCCTCCCCCCCCCACCCTACTCCGCCCTTGGCTCTGCCCCTCATGGATCCGCCATCTTCTTCCGCCCCAACCATGCCTTTAGGCCCTCCTCTTCTGTCTCCCCCTCCTACGTCATCCCCGTGACGGGTTCAGCCCCTCCCCCCCGCAAATTCCATGCTGACTTTTCTCCCTAATTCCTCCGCGGTTCCTACAACTTTTCCCAATGCAGTTTCCGAGCCAATTCCAAACCCACAGGCTATCATGCCACTTAACTCCAACTTCAGTCACCGTATCACCCGTTCAAGAAAGTAGGCAGAACAGTTGGCGCAGACTATAGCACCTTTGTGTGAGGTAGCAGGGGCAGAGGGAGTAATTAGAGATCATGTTCCATTTTCAATGACAGCCTTATCACAGATAGAACAACGGTTGGGTTCTTATATCACTGATCCCACAACATATTTGAAGGAATTTCAATGGGTCACCCAAACGTATGATCTCACATTTCATGATGCGTACGTCATTTTGGCAAATATTCTACTCCCAGAGGAGCGCAGACGAGTCTGGGAGCAGGCAAGAGGCTACGCAGATGAGACTAATAGAACTAATCCGGATTTTCCCGTTGGTCCTGAAATAGTCCCTGATGGAAAACCAAACTGGGACTATTAATTCATCAAGGGGTGTGACCTTAAGAGATCAGTTTATCACTTGCATAGTGGCTGGCCTTAGGCGAGCAGCTCAGAAACCCGTCAATTTTGATAAGCTACAGGAAATTATTCAAAAAAGGGAAGAAACTCCCTCTGAGTTTCTTGATCGGCTCACGAAAGCCCTCCAGCGTTTTACGAATTTAGATCTGGAATCTCCGGGGGGGGGGGGGCTTCAAGTCCTTATGACTTATTTCATGTCCCAGAGTTACCCCGACATAAGGGCTTAGCTAAGGAAGCTGGAGCAGGGGCCTGCAACTCCCCAGACTGAGATTTTGGCCACAGCTTTTAAGGCATTTCATAATCGAGAAGAGGAGATGGAACGTTGCAAATTTCAGAAATATGAGCAACCAAAGCTTCAAATGCTGGCTCAGGCCCTTCAGAGCTCCGGCGCTCAGGCCTCGAAAACAGGGGCTCATAAGTTCATACAAGGGGAAGCCCCAGGGCCTTGCTATAGGTGCAGGAAGGAAGGACATTGGGCAAGAGCCTGCCCTAATACCAGGGCCCCTAAGCATCTGTGCCCTAAATGTTCCGAGATGGGACACTGGGGTGTTCACTGCCCCAATCCCTGCAGGGGGGCTGGACCAGACACAAACCCCAAATTGCTGGCACTGGCTACAGAGGACTGATGGGGCCCAGGGACTCCTTTCCCGACCATTGACATCACCGTGCAGGAGCCCAGGGTTACCCTCTTTGTTGATGGCCACCCCATTAACTTTCTGCTGGACACAGGAGCCACTTCCTCGGTCTTGAAGGAGTTCTGGGGCCCCACTACCATAGCACCATCCCCTATTGTCTGGGTAGAGGGAAATGCTATTCACCCCCGCAAGACTCCTATGCTGTCTTGCTGGCTTCATCACCACCTATTCACCCATCAATTCTTAGTAAGACCTCAATGTCCTGTGCCTCTACTGGGCCGAGACATAATGGCCAAAGTTCAGGCCTCAGTTGTGTTCTCTAATCTGCCTAGCTTAGCCGTGCTCCCTAGTTCGTCTCACTCCATCTCCACCTCTGTCTTTCTCCTTGCAGTTTTTAGAGGCCACTAGTGCCTCTGAAGGAACCTCCCAACCCCCTACCGATGCAGATCCCCAGCCCTCAACTAATGCAGAAACTTCCCAATACCCTGTCCCCACCGATCTAGTAGACCCTAAAGTCTGGGATACTCAGACTCCCTCTCTTGCTTAGTGTGACCGCGTAAAAATACTCCTAAAAGATCCCTGGTGTTTCCCTAAAAGAGCCCAATATCCACTTCCAACCAATAGCCTTAGAGGTCTCCAACCCATTATTTTAGACCTTTTGCGGAAACGTTTCCTCAGACCCACCCATTCCTCTTACAATACTCCTATTTTGACAGTTCAGAAGCCCAATGGCACACATCGGCTGGTCCAAGATCTTCGTCTCATCAATGAGGCTGTCAGACCTATACACCCTGTGGTCCCAAATCCTTATACTATTCTTTCCCTAATTCCTTCAACATCTACCTATTTTTTAGTTATTGATCTTAAGGATGCTTTTTTCACGGTCCCTTTAGCCCAAGAGTCACAGGACCTCTTCGCCTTCACCTGGACTGACCCTGACACGCAACAGTCCCAACAACTGACTTGGACAGTCCTTCCTCAAGGTTTTCGAGACAGCCCTCACATCTTTGGACAGACACTGGCTGCTGACCTCAAAGACCTTAAATTCGCTGATTCCACTCTCCTGCAGTACGTAGATGATCTTCTCCTTTGCAGCCCTTCCTTTTTCACAGCTCGTGAGGACTCTTGCACTCTTTTAAACTTTCTCTCCTCTCGTGGGTATCGTGTTTCCCCATCTAAGGTGCAGCTTGCTCAGACCCAGGTAGTTTACATAGGAGTTCAGATTTCCCATCAGTCAAAGGCCATTACTGTAGACAGAAAGGCTCTCATCAAGGAGCTCCCATGTCCCAAGACAAAGGAAGAGATTCTTTCCTTCCTAGGCCTAGCAGGATATTTCTGTGCCTGGATTCCCAATTTTTCTCTTTATGCAAAGCCCCTATATGAGGCAGCTAAGGGGATTGAGGAAAAGTTACTTCCCAAAAGCATTCAGGCTGAGTTTAAGCATCTACAGCAGGCACTGTCACAGGCCCCAGCTCTTCATCTCCCAGATCTTCTTCATGAAACCATAGGAAATTTGACTTCTTGGATTCATATTTCCAGACTAAAACCAGCTGCTCAACCAACTGAATATCCACAAAAGGACGACAAACAGTATACTTGCTCTTCAAGTCCCACTGATCCCTTAAAAATTTGTTTCTCTCGTGTTCCCGATACCAACTCAAAATAATCTTTTCTGTTTTTTCTTGTTTTGAACCTTTAACCAGTTTTTCCTCAGGAACTATCAACTGTTGGAAAAAAACCAATGGATGACTTTCCAACAAGAGAGCCCTGCCAAGTCCTGCCCTTCTGCTGCCACCTGATATGATGTTCATTACGATGTGATTCGCACTCTCCATTGGCCTATTCACCGTAAGTCCCACCTGGTGGAACACAGGCCTATGGAAAATAATCCATCTCACCTTCTTTCCTTTTGTTGCTTCCATAATAGTGTTACCTGCAAACTCACAAGGCCCACAATTTCTACATGCTCTTCCGAGAGGATAGCTGGCTGACTCCCTCAGTGACTTTCTGCAGAAGCCTGGTTTGACACCCTCACGGATCTAAGGCTTCAAGGAAACTTCATCCATCCCATACCTGGACAGATTCATCTTTTCCATGCCTACCTCCTGGGAATTTTTCCACCCTCTGGCCGTACATGCCTGCCCACATCTCCTCCCTTCATAGCACACCACGTCGTCGCCCCACTTCAGCTCTGAAGCAGCCAGATTGAAATATGACACCCTGCTTCCTAAGAAAACAAAAAGGGGGGAATGTTGGATTCCAGGCAGGAGGCTGTGCCTCCCAGGCAGAAGGCCACACCTCCCCAGGTACTTTGTGAAAAGACTACCTTTCCCAGGTGCCCTGGCCATCACCTCCTGACCTCTGGTAGCCTATAGGGCAAGGACTCACTCCAGGAGGCTTTCTGACCCTCACTCTATTTAAGCCAGCCCCGGACTGAAACCGCTCTCTCTTCGTGCCTGCCCCTTTTCCTGTCCCTGTCCTCCCCTTTCCCCTTACCTTCCCTGCACTCCATGCCATTTTGTCCCCTACCACGCCATGTGGCACCCCAATAAACCATCCCTTTCCATCTCGGCGTTCCAGGGTAACTTCTTATCCTAACAAATTCTAAGAAAAACAATTGGCTGAACAGAAGAAAATATTTCACCTTACATAATTTATTAGTTTCTAGTATCTAGACTATATAAGGAATTCTAGTGAGTCAATAAGAAAATGACAGTTGACCAATTAAAAAATAAATTCAGAATTGTGAAATCCTCAATATGTCTGCTGGCTCTTTGTGTTTCTTAAGGATGATATTCAACATGCCGATTATTAACTTTTGATCCTGATCACGGAGATGATCCTAAAGAAAGGGCACAACAGTCCTGTATCAGGACAAAATTCCTGCAGTTTTTATTTTTTATTTTCTGGGTTGTGGGATGGGATGCACGGAATGAACCCAGGGGCATCAACCACAGAGCCACATCCTCAGGCCTATTTTATATTGTATTTATAGACAGGGTCTCCCTGAGTCCTGCAGTGTTATTTTAACTCACCTGTTTGCCCAAGGTTATTGATATTCTCTCTGCAAATATCCCACAACTCTGAAGCCTGAGGAATCTGAGGTCCAGTCTCCACTCCCCACTCAGGTGACACATTCTGAGGCTAACATGAATGCAGCCATGTGATTCTGCAAGACCAGGCAGAGGGCACCCTTCTGATACTGCCATTTACCCATGAGGAGTTCTGCTCCCCAAAATGCTGAAGTTTGAACATTAAAGAAGCAAGGGAAGGCAAGCATATAAAGCAGGGTTTATTTAGAAGGGATAACATAGATTTCTCCCAGGATGGAGAAGGGAGCCATTGCTGGTATTCTGGTGTCCCAAGAAGCGAGGAAGTTCTGCCTTTTTTATATGTCCCAGGGCTTCCTTTGTTCTCCTCCTCACTCCTTCTGTGTCTGTGAACAGGCCAGATGGAATGGCCAAAAGGTGAGAAGCTATGGGCAGAAGGGGAAGGGCAGGGTGGAGCAACCCAGGAAACCTTAACAGCTTCAATGCAAAAGGGTGGAGCAGGGAAGGGAATAGCTTAGGGCAAGTTGATTAGCATCTCTCTGTTTTCTGGGAGCTGCCTCCTTAACATTCTTCAGGTGGGTCCTGACCTTGCAGACATTGATAGTCCCAGCTCTCCTGGGGTTGTTCTGGTTTTTCCAGGTCTCAGACCAACTCCATTTTTTTTATGAACTCCATTTTTCTTTATTAGACTGGATATTAGACCTGATTTACCTAACTACACTCACTACCTAGCTTTAAATCTGGCTTCACTTCCACACACTTCACACTTATGCAGGATTTCATAATTCAAGGAATGATGGAGTCTGAATCTCATTTATGCTTTCACTTCAAGTGAAGTAACAGAACAACTCCAAAGCTATAGAGGACAAATTCTAGTATCATGATCAACTATAGTATCAACTAATTACAACAATTAAATATTTGCTTCCCTCACTAGAATAAGAGGGGCTGAGTAAGGACTGTCAGGGATGATGGATGAGGACATCTGCTCTTTCTGTAAACTTCCTCAAATCCCAGGAAGAGGCTCACCAGATTTCTTGTCTCATTAAAGCTAGAGGGACTCAGTGGAGATCCAGAGGCTGAAGAAGAGGGTGCAACTGACCTTGAGTGAAGAGGTTATTCCACTCATAGGTCTACCACCTGCAGGCCAGGAGGCTGCACCGGAGGCTGGGTCTCACAAGGCCTCCCTCAGAACACTAGGCCAGCCTCCTCACCCACATTGCTCATTGTACTCCAGCTCTCCTCATAAAACAGTGCTCACATGTGACCCAGTCACGTGAAATGTGTCTAAAGCATCACATACAAACAAATGGAAGAGGGCACAAAATTATTAGCTTGGGAAAAGAGGAGTCCTGAGACTGAAACTATCTAAATCATTTTGACATAGCCTAAGCATAAGCCCACCTTAACCCACAAACCCTTCGTGGCTGTCCTGACCATGGTAACTATGGTCATCCAGCAGGGCTACCTCACACCTTTCTGTATCTCACCTTCCTACTCAGACTTTTCTAGAAATCCAGAACCCAAGGCTACATGCATCCAAGCATCTAGGAAAGAGATCTGGAGCAAACTTGGGACCAAGGTGTTTACTGCATTTTCTTTTATGGGTCCGAGGTGGTGATGAAATGTGGTGTGGGGAAGAAGTAGGCAAACCTGGGATTGTCACTCTTTTGGAAATGGGTCTAGCAGAGGTTTGTGTAGAGTTCCAGATCATCTTTACAACCCAGGTAGCCTTGGACCCAAACTCTAGTCAAAGACCTTCGTGTCTCACTCCCCTTACAGGAGTAACCTCCAAAGTTCAGTCTTCTTTTGGGAAGAAGATGTGGAATGTCTGTCATTCTGTTATTGCTTCCTCACCCACCATCTTCACGGTACCCCACTTTTGTGTGAAAACACCAGGCCCACTTTTAGGTCCCAAAGTCAACTCGTGTTTTAAGTAGACCCTCGAATGTTCATCTTGGTAAGATATGAAAGGATGCTAAAGGATGCTTCCATAGCCAGGGGAGGCCCTGAGGGTGAATTGTATAAAATTGTTTGGACACTACCAGCTTTTGTGTCTACTGGACCCTGTTTTTGGTTCCTGAAATAGCTAACCCAAACCAAACACAGAATAACTTAATTCTAAAATCTAATTGACCTCAAACTAAGGACTTTCCATCTTATTAATTATATATATATATATTATATATGTATATATATATATGTTTTTTTTTTCCTTTGTTCCAGGTTTTGTGATAATCTCAGCCAAATGGGAGATGAGTCAGGAGGGTTAAGAGTTCAAAGCCAGCCTCAGCAAAGGTGAGATGCTAAGCAACTCAGGGAGACCCTCTCTCTAAACAAAATACACATTAGTGCTGGGTATGTGGCTCAGTAGTTGAGTGATCCTGAGTTCAATCCCTAGTACCCCCCCCAAAAAAAGCCCCCTGTTTCTTTTAATGCACAGAATGGTAACCTCTGGTAAAGGATCACTTATGTTTCTTTGTTAGCAACTTTTTCTTTATCTTTCAAAGATGTGCTTTCATTTTTGGATTGGCATTGGAAAGGAGGATGGAACATTCAGTAACACTTTAACCTCATGTCTCCATATAGCTGTAATCTAAAAGTAAATTTTTGATTTTGAAATATTTTGTCTGATATTAGGAGAAATACCATAGTACAGCTTACTCATGCTGTCTTTTTCCCTGGTGTATATTTTACATCCTTTTGTTTTCTAACTCTTTATACATTTGCCTCTAAACAGTGACCCCTGTAGATAGCATAGTATTGGAACACGTTTTCATTCTCTCTGAAGAATTTCACCTTTGAATATGATTGTTCAGTCAATTCATATTTCATGATATTGTTGATTTAGTTAGTTTTATATCTGACCTTTTACATTCTTATATTTTCTTATGTCATTTTTATTCCTCTATCCCTCTTCACTGTGTGTGTTTCTGTTTCACTGGGGAATGAGCCCAAGGGTGCTTGAACACCAAACTATATCCCTGCCTCTTTTAAAGTTTTACTTTGAGAGAAGGTTAGGCTAATTTCCTGAAGCTGGCCTATAATTTTTGATCCTCTGGCATGGTTTGCAACACCATATCAGCCTACTGCTCTATTTTTGTTTTGTTTTGTTTTTGTCTGCTATCAACAATTTCTCCAATCATTACTTTTACATTTTTTATTCTATTGGACTAGTGATAAGTTATCATGTGTGAGAAATATTCTCAATTGTCCAAACCAAAAGAATGGCTTTGTTATAGGTCTGGGGCCTTCTGAAAAACTGAGGCATCATGAAGACTCCCTTCCAATGCTGATTTTTTACAGTCAAGTCAGAAAGATTTCCAATGTTGTTGTACCCAATTTTCAAGAAAAAAGTCTCACAAGCCACTCACATAATAGCCAATGAAGTCTTTATTCTGGCCAGGGCCACCAACTAAGTCCAGCAGAAAGCAGGGTGGTAGAAAATGGTGCCTGCTCATAGCAAGGGCAGGGCTTATAAAGCACAGGGTTATTAAGCCCTCAGGCCCTCAGGTGGAGACAGTTTAAGGGTGAGTCAATGGGCCATCAAGGGTGGGTCAATGGGCCATCAGGTGGAGACAGTCCAAGTCCAGTTTAAGTTGCCTTTGCTTATAACAATGTGTCACCCAGAATAGGCATGAGTTTATTGAAGGGATAAGAAAAGGGAAAGGAGACACTCTCAAGGGAGAGAGGGGGTCCTCTCAGAGAGAAGAGGGACAGTGTGTATCTCCTGCACTCCAGTTTTATTGGTGCTCCGGGGAATTTTTCAGAGAGTCCTGCTCATGTCCACCACTTGACTTTTGACTGACCACAGGGTAACATCAGACTTTCAATTCCTCATTCTAATGGCAACTCCATTTCCCCATGCTGAGCTCTTCTAATTGAATTCTTTTTAAATTTTTTTTAATTATTGTAATTTTGTTATACCTGTTTGCAGAGTACATTTCATTTCATATTACATATAAAGAGCACAAATTTTCAAGTTACTGGTTTCTTTTTCTTTTTCTTTCTTTCTTTTCTTTTTTTTTTTTTTTTTTTTTTTTTTTTTTTTTTTTTTTTTGTGGTACCGAGAATTGAACTCAGGGGTGTTGGATTCCAGGCAGAAGGCCACACCTCCCCAGGTGACTTGTGAAAAACTACAGCTCCCAGGATCCCCCACTCAGGTGACACATTCTGAGGCTAACATGAATGCAGCCAGTGATTCCTGCAAGACCAACAGAGGCACCCTTCGGATACTGCCATTTTACCCTGAGGAGGTGCTGCTCCCCAAAAGGCGAAGTGTGAACATTAAAGAAGCAAGGGAAGGCAAGCATAGTAAGCAGGGAGTGTATTTAGAAGGGATAACATAGATTTTCTCCCAGGATGGAGAAGGGAGCCATTGCTGGTATTCTGGTGTCCCAAGAAGCGAGGAAGTTCTGCCTTTTTTATATGTCCCAGGGCTTCCTTTGTTCTCCTCCTCACTCCTTCTGTGTCTGTGAACAGGCCAGATGGAATGGCCAAAAGGTGAGAAGCTATGGGCAGAAGGGGAAGGGCAGGGTGGAGCAACCCAGGAAACCTTAACAGCTTCAATGCAAAAGGGTGGAGCAGGGAAGGGAATAGCTTAGGGCAAGTTGATTAGCATCTCTCTGTTTTCTGGGAGCTGCCTCCTTAACATTCTTAGGGTGGGTCCTGACCTTGCAGACATTGATAGTCCCCAGCTCTCCTGGGGTTGTTCTGGTTTTTCCAGGTCTCAGACCAACTCCATTTTTTTTATGAACTCCATTTTCTTTATTAGACTGGATATTAGACCTGATTTACCTAACTACACTCACTACCTAGCTTTAAATCTGGCTTCACTTCCACACACTTCACACTTATGCAGGATTTCATTATTCAAGGATTGATGAGTTCTGAATCTCATTATGCTTTCACTTCAAGTGAAGTAACAGAACAACTCCAAAGCTTTATAGGAGGACAAAATTCTGTAGTATCATGATCAACTATAGTATTCAACTAATTACAACAATTAAATTATTTGCTTCCCTCACTAGAATAGAGGGGTAGACTAGAAGGGCTGAGCTGAGTAAGGACTGTCAGGAGTGATGGATGAGTGACACATCTGCTCTTTCTGTAAACTTCCTCAAATCCCAGGGAAGAGGCTCACCAGGATATCTTGTCTCATTTAAAGCTAGAGGGGACTCCAGTGTGAAGATTCCAGAGGCGGGGGACTGAAGAAGAGAGATGCAAAACTGACCTTGAGTGAAGAGGTTTATTCCACTCATAGGTTACTACCCACCTGCAGGCCAGGAGGCTGCACGGATGGCTGGGTCTCACCAAGGCCTCCCTCAGAAACACTAGGCCAGCAGCCTCCTCACCCACACTTGCTCATTGCTACTCCAGCTCTCCTCATAAAAAACAGTGCTCACATGTGAACCCCCAGTCACGTGGAATGAACTGTCGTCTAAAGCATCACATACAAACAAATGGAAGAGGGCACAAAAATTATTAGGCTTGGGAAAGAAAAGAGGAGTTCCTGAGACTGAAACTATCTAAATCATTTTGACATAGCCTAAGCATAAGCCCACCTTAACCCACAAACCCTTCGTGGCTGTCCTGTCCATGGAAAAACTATGGTACATCCAGCAGGGCTACCTCACACCTTTTCTGTATCCTCACCTTCCTACTCAGAACTTTTCTAGAAAATCCAAGAACCCCAAGGCTACATGCATCCAAGCATCTAAGGAAAGAGATCTGGAGGCAAACTTGGGACCAAGGTGTTTACTGCATTTTCTTTTATGGGGTCCGAGGTGGTGAAGGGAAATGTGGTGTTGGGGGGGAAGAAGTAGGCAAACCTGGGATTTGTCACTCTTTTGGGAAATGGGTTCTCAGCAGAGGTTTGTGTAGTGTTCCAGATTCATCCTTCTACAAACCCAGGATAGCCCTTGGACCCCAAACCTCTAGTCAAAAGACCCTTCGTTGTCTCACTCCCCTTACAGGAGTAACCTCAAAAGTTCAGTCTTCTTTTGGGAAGAAGATGTGGTAATGTCTGTCATTTCTGTTATTGCTCCTCACCCACCAATCTTCACCGGTACCACCACTTTTGTGTGAAAACACCAGGCCCACTTTTAGGTCCCAAAGTCAAACTCGTGGTTTTTAAGTAGACCCTCGAAATTGTTCATCTTGGTAAGATATATGAAAGGATGCTAAAGGATGCTTCCATAGCCAGGGGAGGCCCGGGCCTCTGAGGGTGCAATTGTTATTAATATTGTTTGGGGACACCTACCAGCATTTTGTGTTCTACTGGACCCTGTTTTTGCGTTCCTTGAATAGCTAACCCAAACCAAACACAGAATTAACTTAATTCTAAACAATCTAATTGACCTTCAAACTAAGGACTTTCCATTCTTATTAATTATACTATATATATATTTATATATGGTATATATATATATGTTTTTCTTTTTTTTCCTTTGTTCCAGGTTTTGTGCTAATCTCAGCCAAATGGGAGATGAGTCAGGATGGGTTAAGAAGTTCCAAAGCCCAAAAAAGCCTCAGCAAATGGTGAGATGCTAAGCAACTCAGGGAGACCCTCTCTCTAAACAAAATACACATTAGATGCTGGGTATGTGGCTTCAGTAGGTTGAGTGATCCTTGTGTTCAATTCCCTAGTACCCCCCCCAAAAAAAGCCCCCTGTTTCTTTTAATGCACAGAATGGTAACCTCTCGGTAAAGGATCACTTAGTTTTCTTTGTTAGCAACTTTTTCGTTTATCTTTCAAAGATGTGGCTTTCATTTTGTGGATTGGCATTGGAAAAGGAGGGGATGGAACATTACAGTAACACTTATAACCTCATGTCTCCTATATAGCTGTAAATCTAAAAGTAAATTTTTGATTTTGAAATATTTTGTCTGATATTAGGAGAGAAATACCATAGTACAGCTTACTCATGCTGTCTTTTTTCCCTGGTGTATATGTTTAACATCCTTTGTGTTTTCTAACTCTTTATTACATATGCCGCTTTAAACACTCTGTGGACCCCTGTAGATAGGTCATTAGTATTGGAACACGTTATCATTCTCTCTGATGGAATTCACCTTTGAATATGAAAGTTCAGTCCATTCATATTTCATGTTATTGTTGATTTAGTTAGTTTTATATCTGACCTTTTACATTCTTATATTTTCTTATGTCATTTTTATTCCTCTATCCCTCTTCACTGTGTGTGTTTCTGTTTCACTGGGAATGAGCCCAAGGGTGCTTGAACACCAAACTATATCCCTGCCTCTTTTAAAGTTTTACTTTGAGAGAAGGTTAGGCTAATTTCCTGAAGCTGGCCTATAATTTTTGATCCTCCTGGCATGGTTTGCAACACCATATCAGCCTACTGCTCTATTTTTGTTTTGTTTTGTTTTTGTCTGCTATCAACAATTTCTCCAATCATTACTTTTACATTTTTTATTCTATTGGACTAGTGATAATTATCATGTGTGAGAAATATTCTCAATTGTCCAAAACCACAAGAAGGGCTGTTGGTAAGGTCTGGGCCTTCTGAAAAACTGAGGCATCATGAAGACTCCCTTCCAATGCTGATTTTTTACAGTCAAGTCAGAAAGATTTCCAATGTTGTTGTACCCAATTTTCAAGAAAAAAGTCTCACAAGCCACTCACATAATAGCCAATGAAGTCTTTATTCTGGCCAGGGCCACCAACTAAGTCCAGCAGAAAGCAGGGTGGTAGAAAATGGTGCCTGCTCATAGCAAGGCAGGGCTTATAAAGCACAGGGTTATTAAGCCCTCAGGCCCTCAGGTGGAGACAGTTTAAGGGTGAGTCAATGGGCCATCAAGGGTGGGTCAATGGCCATCAGGTGGAGACAGTCCAAGTCCAGTTTAAGTTGCCTTTGCTTATAACAATGTGTCACCCAGAATAGGCATGAGTTTATTGAAGGGATAAGAAAAGGAAAGGAGACACTCTCAAGGGAGAGAGGGGGTCCTCTCAGAGAGAAGAGGGACAGTGTGTATCTCCTGCACTCCAGTTTTTATTGGTGCTCCGGGGAATTTTCAGAGAGTCCTGCTCATGTCCACCACTTGACTTTTGACTGACCACAGGTAACATCAGACTTTCAATTCCTCATTCTAATGGCAACTCCATTTCCCCATGCTGAGCTCTTCTAATTGAATTCTTTTTAAATTTTTTTTAATTATTGTAATTTGTTATACCTGTTTGCAGAGTACATTTCATTTCATATTACATATAAAGAGCACAAATTTTCAAGTTACTGGTTTCTAACTAAATTCTTTTTTTTTTTTTTTTTCTTTTTTTTTTTTTTTTTTTTTTTTTTTTTTTTTTTTTTTTTTTTTTTTTTGTGGTACCGAGAATTGAACTCAGGGGTGTTGGATTCCAGCAGAAGGCCACACCTCCCCAGGTGACTTGTGAAAAACTACAGCTCCCAGGATCCTCACGTGACCAAAAACCTGACCAGCAAGTCCCCTGTCCACTACCACTACCTCCCCCCCCCCCACCTCTGCTGGCCTATAGGACAAGGACTCACTCCAAGGGGGTTTTATGACCCCTACTCTATTTAAGCCAGCCACGGACTGAAATCGCTCTCTGTTCCTGCTCTCCGCTCCCGCGTGCTCCAGCTCCCATTTGTTCCCTGCGGTTTGTCCCCATTCCCTCCACGTGTTTCTTTGGTAATTCAATAAACCCCTTTCCTTTTCCTATACGACAGTTCGAGCGTCCGACCCTTCCTGCAAATTTCGCTAACAAGGGGCAATCGACCACTGAGCCATATCCCCATCCCTTTTTTGTATTTTATTTAGAGACAGGTCTCACTGAGTTGCTAAGTGCCTCACCATTGCTGAGGCTGGCTTTGAACTCACGATCCTCCTGCCTCAGCCTCCCAAAGTGCTGAAATTTCAGGCGTGCGCTACCACACCTGGCCAAGTTACTGGTTTCTAACTAAATTCTTTTTTTTTTTTTTTTTTTTGGTACTGGGGATTGAACTCAGGGGCACTCGACCACTGGCCACATCCCCAGCCCTTTTTTGTATTTTATTTAGAGACAGGTCTCACTGAGTTGCTAAGCACCTCGCCATTGCTGAGGCTGGCTTTGAACTCGCGATCCTCCTGCCTCAGCCTCCCAAGTGCTGGGATACAGGCTTGCGCCACCGCGCCCGGCTCTAACTATTTTCTTAAACAAAAAATTATTCTTATCTCTCAAAACTTGGCCTGTGAAAAAAGTCATAAAAGTCTCTCCCATCAAAGTAACTTTGGTTCCTCTTAGTGTGTTTTTCCCTGCATTTCTCATGCAGATTTTTAGGTAGTTTGCTAAGAAGTGT
>JAKELJ010000823.1:0-14359 GCA_025594165.1 Tamias sibiricus
GAAAGCACTTCAGATCACAAGAGCACACTGTGCTTCTGTCCTGGTTCAAGTATCTCAAAGCTGAATCAATAGGTAGCAAAAGAGTTTTCAAACTCACACAAAAGCGTTTTAGCGAACTGGAAATAATTCCATGTTTCTTAGCTTCTGGGGCCTAGGTTTCTTCGTGTATTTCAATGAAACTCTGAAAAAAATCATTCTCTCATGTGCCCCTCAAGGCTCCCCAAGTTTTGGCATCCCACCATCAAGGGGGTTTTGATTAGAGTCTTATTGGATGTTTACCCTGATTAGGCGAAAATGCCTGAAAACGCCTGTGAGTTTAATTCTTAAATGGTTAATGCTAGAACTTTAAAAACGCAGAACGACACATTAGTTCACAAGAGCACACTGTGCTTCTCTCCTGGTTCAAGTATCTCAAAGCTGAATCTCTAGGTAGCAAAAGAGTTTCAAACTCACAGAAAAGCATTTTAGCCCACTGGAAATAATTCCATGTATCTTAGCTTGTGGGTACTAGGTTTCTTTGTGTATTTCAATGAAACTCTGACAAAATGATTCTCTCTTGTGCCCCTCATGGCTCCCCAAATTTAGTCGATCCACCATCACGGGTTTTTTGTTTAGAGCTTATTGGATATTTATCCTGATTAGGCAAATTTCCTGAAAACGCCTGTAGTCTTTTCAATTCCTCAATGGTTAATGCTAGAACTTTGAAAATGCAGAGAAGCATTTCAGATCACAAGAGCACACTGTGCTTTCTGTCCTGGTTCAAGTATCTCAAAGCTGAATCACTAGTAGCAAAAGAGTTTCAAACTCACAGAAAAGCGATTTATCCAACTGGAAATATTTCCATGTTTCTTAGCTTCTGGGTGCTAGGATTCTTTGTGTATTTCAATGAATCTCTGACAAAATGATTCTCTCTTGTGCCCCTCATGGCTCCCCAAATTTGGTCATCCCAGCATCACGGGTTTTTTGTTTAGAACCTATTGGATGTTTTACCCTGATTAGGCGAATTTCACTGAAAACGCCTGAAGTTTAATTCCTCAATGGTTAAAGCTAGAACTTTGAAAATGCAGAAAAGCACTTGATATCACAAGAGCACACTGTGCTTCTGTCCTGGTTCAAGTATCTCAAAGCTGAATCACTAGGTAGCAAAAGAGTTTTCAAACTGACAGAAAAGCGATTTAGCCAACTGGAAATAATTCCATGTTTCTTAGCTTCTGGGTACTAGGTTTCTTTGTGTATTTATCTGAAAATCTGAAAAAATGATTCTCTCATGTGCCTATCAAGGCTCCCCAAGTTTGTTCATCCCACCGTCAAGGGTGTTTTGTTTACAGCCTATTGGATGTTTACCCTGATTAGGCGAAAATGCTTGAAAACGCCTGTGAGTTTAATTCTTAAATGGTTAATGCTAGAACTTTAAAAAACGCAGAACAACACTTTAGTTCACAAGAGTACACTGTGCTTCTCTCCTGGTTCAAGTATCTCAAAGCTGAATCTCTAGGTAGCAAAAGAGTTTCAAACTCACAGAAAAGCATTTTAGCCAACTGGAAATAATTCCATGTTTCTTAGCTTGTGGGTACTAGGTTTCTTTGTGTATTTCAATGAAACTCTGACAAAATGATTCTCTCTTGTGCCCCTCATGGCTCCCCAAATTTAGTCGATCCCACCATCACGGGTTTTTTTGTTTAGAGCTTATTGGATATTTTCCCTGATTAGGCGAATTTCCTGAAAACGCCTGTACTTCAATTCCTCAATGGTTAATCCTAGAACTTTGAAAATGCAGAAAAGCATTTCAGATCACAAGAGCACACTGTCCTTCTGTCCTGGTTCAAGTATCTCAAAGCTGAATCACTAGGTAGCAAAAGAGTTTCAAACTGACCGAAAAGCGATTTAGCCGACTGGAAATAATTCCATGTTTTCTTAGCTTCTGGGTGTTAGGATTGTTTGTGTATTTCAATGAATCTCTGACAAAATGATTTCTCTCTTGTGCCCCTCATGGCTCCCCAAATTTGGTCAATCCCAGCATCACGGGTTTTTTGTTTAGAACCTATTGGATGTTTACCCTGATTAGGCGAATTTCACTGAAAACGCCTGAAGTATTAATTCCTCAATGGTTAAAAGCTAGAACTTTGAAAATGCAGAAAAGCACTTTCATATCACAAGAGCACACTGTGTTTTTCTGTCCTGGTTCAAGTATCTCAAAGCTGAATCACTAGGTAGCAAAAGAGTTTTCAAACTGACAGAAAAGCGATTTAGCCAACTGGAAATAATTCCATGTTTCTTAGCTTCTGGTAGCTAGGTTTCTTTGTGTACATCAATGAAACTCTGAAAACATGATTCTCTCATGTGCCTATCAAGGCTCCCCATGTTTGGTCATCCCACCATCAAGTGTGTTTTGCTTACAGCCTATTGGATGTTTACCCTGATTAGGCGAAAATGCTTGAAAACGCCTGTGAGTTTTAATTCTTAAATGGTTTAATGCTAGAACTTTAAAAATGCAGAACAACACTTTAGTTCACAGGAGCACACTGTGCTTCTCTCCTGGTTCAAGTATCTCAAAGCTGAATCACTAGGTAGCAAAAGAGTTTCAAACTCACAGTAAAGCATTTTAGCCAACTGGAAATAATAATTCCATGTTTCATAGCTTGTGGGTACTAGGTTTCTTTGTGTATTTCAATGAAACTCTGACAAAAAGATTCTCTCTTGTGCCCCTCATGGCTCCCCAAATTTAGTCGATCCACCATCACGGGTTTTTGTTTAGACCTTATTGGATATTTACCCTGATTAGGGCGAATTTCCTGAAAACTGCCTGTAGTTCAATTCCTCAATGGTTAATGCTAGAACTTTGAAAATGCAGAAAAGCACTTCATATCACAAGAGCACACTGTGCTTCTGTCCTGGTTCAAGTATCTCAAAGCTGAATCACTAGGTAGCAAAAGAGTTTCAAAAAACTGACAGAAAAGCGATTTAGCCAACTGGAAATAATTCCATGTTTCTTAGCTTCTGGGTACTAGGTTTCTTTGTGTATTTATATGAAACTCTGAAAAAATGATTCTCTCATGTGCCTATTAAGGCTCCCCAAGTTTGTTCATCTCTTCCCACCATCAAGGGTGTTTTGTTTACAGCCTATTGGATTGTTTACCCTGATTAGGCGAAAGGTTGAAAACGCCTGTGAGTTTAATTCTTAAAGGGTTAATGCTAGAACTTTAAAAACACAGAACAACACTTTAGTTCACAAGAGCACACTGTTCTTCTCTCCTGGTTCAAGTATCTCAAAGCTGAATCTCTAGGTAGCAAAAAGAGTTTTCAAACTCACAGAAAAGCATTTTAGCCCACTGGAAATAATTCCATGTTTCTTAGCTTGTGGGTACTAGGTTTCTTTGTGTATTTCAATGAAACTCTGACAAAATGATTGTCTCTTGTGCCCCTCGTGGCTCCCCAAATTTAGTCGATCCACCATCACGGGTTTTTTGTTTAGAGTGCTTATTGGATATTTACACTGATTAGGCGAATTTCCTGAAAACGCCTGTAGTTCAATTCCTCAATGGTAAAAGGTAGAACTTTGAAAATGCAGAAAAGCACTTCATATCACAAGAGCACACTGTGCTTCTGTCCTGGTTCAAGTATCTCAAAAGCTGAATCACTAGGTACCAAAAGAGTTTCAAACTCACAGAAAAGCTTTTTAGCCAACTGGAAATAATTCCATGTTTCTTGGCTTGTGGGTACTAGGTTTCTTTGTGTATTTCTATGAAACACTGACAAAATGATTCCCTCTTGTGCCCCTCATGGCTCCCCAAATTTGGTCCCATCCACCACCAGGGTTTTTTGTTTAGAGACTATTGGATGTTTACCCTGATTTAGGGCGAATTTCACTGAAAACGCCTGTAGTTTAATTCCACAATGGTTAATGCTAGAACTTTTGAAAATGCAGAAAACCACTTCAGATCACAAGAGCACACTGTGCTCCTGTCCTGGTTTAAGTATTTCAAAGCTGAATCACTATGTAGCAAAAGAGTTTCAAACTGACAGAAAAGCGATTTAGCCAACTGGAAATAATTCCATGTTTCTTAGCTTCTGGGTACTAGGTTTCTTTGTGTATTTCAATGAAACTCTGACAAAATGATTCTCTCTTGTGCCCCTCATGGCTCCCCAAATTTAGTCGATCCACCATCACGGGTTTTTTGTTTAGAGCTTATTGGATATTTACCTGATTAAGGCGAATTTCCTGAAAACGCCTGTACTTTCAATTCCTCAATGGTTAATCCTGAGAACTTTGAAAATGGCCAGAAAGGAGAAGACCCAGACAGAACTGGACCGAGGAAGGCCAGGACAAAAGAAAAAGGCAGAGAAAGAAGGAAGGAAAGAAGAAGATACAGGCAGACAGCAGAAAGAGGAGACAGAAAGGAAGCACAGAGCACAGAAAAGGAGGACAGTGACACGCAGAGAAAAGGATAAGCCAGAAGTCAGAGTGAGAGAAAGAAGACGAGGAACAGAAGAGATCAAGAACAGACAGGAGAACAGAAGAAGAGAGGGAGAGAGAAGAGGCAGGAAGAGGAAAAGAGCAGAGGGGAGGGGCAGAGGAGGGACAAGAAAGAGAGAAAGGGAAGAAGAAGAACAAGACGACAGGAGAGAACCAGAAGGAAGCCAGCGAAACAGCCCAGAGCCGAGAAGCAGAAAAAAAGCAGAAGCAAGCGGAAGAAGGAAGAAGGACCAGAAGCAGAAGGAAAGAGAGAAGATGGGACCCAGAGCAGAAGGGACCAGGGAGAGAAAGAGGAGCCAGAAGAAGCAGCAAGAGCAGCATGGAGGAAGAGCAGAAGAAGGCAGAGCCAGAGAAAAACAGAAGCTAGAACGCCATTAATCCTAGAACTTTGAAAATGCGGGGAAAGAAGGAAGAAAAAGCATTTCAGATCACAAGAGCACACTGTGCTTCTGTCCTGGTTCAAGTATCTCAAAGCTGAATCACTAGTAGCAAAAGAGTTTCAAACTCATAGAAAAGCGATTTAGCCAACTGGAAAAATTCCATGTTTCTTAGCTTCTGGGTGCTAGGTTTCTTTGTGTATTTCAATGAATCTCTGACAAAATAATTCTGTCTTGTGCCCCACATGGCTCCCCAAAATTTGGTCATCCCAGCATCACGGGTTTTTGTTTAGAACCTATTGGATGTTTTACCCTGATTATGGCGAATTTCACTGAAAACGTCTGAAGTTTAATTCCTCAATGGTTAAAGCTAGAACTTTGAAAATGCAGAAAAGCACTTCATATCACAAGAGCACACTGTGCATACTGTCCTGGTTCAAGTATCTCAAAGCTGAATCACTAGGTAGCAAAAGAGTTTCAAACTGACAGAAAAGCGATTTAGCCAACTGGAAATTAATTCCATGTTTTCTTAGCTTCTGGGTACTAGGTATCTTTGTGTAATTATATGAAACACTGAAAAAAAAAACTATCAAGGGCTCCCCATAAAAAAAATGATTCTCTCATGGTGCCTATCAAGGCTCCCCAAGTTGTTTATCCCACCATCAAGGGTGTTTTGTTTATAGCCTATTGCATGTTTACCCTGATTAGGCGAAAAGGTTGAAAACGCCTGTGAGTTTAATTCTTAAAAGGTTAATGCTAGAACTTTAAAAACACAGAACAACACTTTAGTTCACAAGAGCACACTGTGCTTCTCTCCTGGTTCAAGTATCTCAAAGCTGAATCTCTAGGTAGCAAAAGAGTTTCAAACTCACAGAAAAGCATTTTAGCCCACTGGAAATAATTCCATGTTTCTGTTTACCTTGTGGTACTAGGTTTCTTTGTGTATTTTCAATGAAACTCTGACAAAATGATTGTCTCTTGTGCCCCTCGTGGCTCCCCAAATTTAGTCGATCCACCATCACGGGTTTTTGTTTAGCGCTTATTGGATATTTAACCTGATTAGGCGAAATTCCTGATAAACGCCTGTAGTTCAATTCCTCAATGGTTAAAGGTAGAAACTTTGAAAATGCAGAAAAGCACTTCATATCACAAGAGCACACTGTGCTTCTGTCCTGGTTCAAGTATCTCAAAGCTGAATCACTAGGTAACAAAAGAGTTTCAAAACTCACAGAAAAGCTTTTAGCCAACTGGAAATAATTCCATGTTTTTTGGCTTGTGGGAACTAGGTTTCTTTGTGTATTTCTATGAAACTCAGATAAAATGATTCTCTCTTGTGCCCCTCATGCTCCCCAAATTCGGTCAATCCACCACCACGGGTTTTTTGTTTAGAGACTATTGGATGTTTACCCTGATAGGGCGAATTTCAACTGAAAATGCCTGTAGTTTAATTCCACAATGGTTAATGCTAGAACTTTGAAAATGCAGAAAACCACTTCAGATCACAAGAGCACACTGTGCTCCTGTCCTGGTTTTAAGTATCTCAAAGCTGAATCACTAGGTAGCAAAAGAGTTTCAAACTGACAGAAAAGCGATTAAGCCAACTGGAAATAATTCCATGTTTCATTAGCTTCTGGGTACTAAGGTTTCTTTGTGTATTTTCAATGAAACTCTGAAAAATGATTCACTCATGTGCCTATCAAGGCTCCCCAAGTTTTGGTCATCCCACCATCAAGTGTGTTTTTGCTTACAGACTATTGGATGTTTTACCCTGATTTTCGAAAATGCTTGAAAACGCCTGTGAGTTTAAATTCTTAAATGGTATAATGCTAGAACTTTAAAAATGCAGAACAACACTTTAGTTCACAAGAGCGCACACTGTGCTTCTCTCCTGGTTCAAGTAATCTCAAAGCTGAATCTCTAGGTAGCAAAAGAGTTTCAAACTCACAGAAAAGCATTTTAGCCAACTGGAAATAATTCCATGTTTCTTAGCTTGTGGGTATTAGGTTTCTTTGTGTATTTCAATGAAACTCTGACTTAAAAATGATTCACCTCTTGTGCCCCTCATGGCCCCCAAATTTAGTCGATCCACCATCCACGGGTTTTTTTGTTTAGAGCTTATTGGATATTTAACCTATTAGGCGAATTTCCTGAAAACGCCTGTAGTTCAATTCCTCAATGTGTAATGCTAGAACTTTGAAAATGCAGAAAAGCATTTCAGATCACAATGATAACACTGTGCTTCTGTCCTGGTTCAAGTATCTCAAAGCTGAATCACTAGGTAGCAAAAATAGTTTTTCAAACTCACAGAAAAAGCGATTTAGCCAACTGGAAATAATTCCATGTTTCTTAGCTTCGGGTGCTAGGTTTCTTTTGTGTATTTCTATGAAACTCTGACCAAAATGATTCTCTCTTGTGCCCCTCATTGGCTCCCCAAATTTGGTCAATCCACCACCACGGGTTTTTTTGTTTAGAGACTATTGGATGTTTACCCTGATAAGGGCGAATTTCACAGAAAATGCCAGTAGTTTAATTCCACAATGGTTTAATGCTAGAACTTTGAAAATGCAGAAAACCACTTCAGATCACAAGAGAACACTTGCTCCTGTCCTGGTTATAAGTAATCTCAAAGCTGAATCACTAGGTATGCAAAAGAGTTCAAACTGACAGAAAAGCGATTTAGCCAACTGGAAATAATTCCATGTTTCTTAGCTTCTGGGTACTAGGTTTCTTGTGTATTTCAATGAAACTCTGAAAAAAATGATTCTCTCATGTGCCTATCAAGGCTCCCCCAAGTTTGGTCATCCCACCATCAAGTGTGTTTTGCTTACAGACTATTGATGATTTTACCCTGATTAGGCGAAAATGCTTGAAAACGCCTGTGAGTTTTAATTCTTAAATGGTTAATGCTATAACTTTTAAAAATGCAGAACAACCACTGTTTGTTCACAAAGCACACTGAGCTTCTCTACTGGTTCAAGTATCTCAAAGCTGAATCTCTAGGTAGCAAAAGAGTTTCAAACTCACAGAAAAGCATTTTAGCCAACTGGAAATAATTCCATGTTTCTTAGCTCTTGTGGGTATTAGGTTTCTTTGTGTATTTCAATGAAACTCTGACAAAATGATTTCCTCTCTTGTGCCCCTCATGGCTCCCCAAGGTCCTTTAGTCGAATCCACCATCACGGTTTATGTTTTGTTGTTTGGTTTTTTGTTTGAGCTTATTGGATATTTACGCCTGATTAAGGGCGAATTTTCCTGAAAACGCCTGTAGTTTCAAATTCCTCAATGGTTAATGGCTAGAACTTTTGAAAATGCAGAAACGCATTTTCAGATCACAAGAAACACACTGTGTCCCTCTGTCCCTGGGTTCAAGTATCTCAAAGCTGAATCCCTAGGGTAGCAAAAGAGTTTCAAACTCACAGAAAAATGCGATTTAGGTTAGGGCCAACTGGAAAATAATTCCATGTTTTCTTAGCTTCTGGGTGCTAGGTTTCTTTTGTGTATTTCAATGAATCTCTCTGACAAAATGATTCTCTCTTGTGCCCCCTCATGGCTCCCCAAATTTGGGTCATCCCAGCATCACGGGTTTTTTGTTAGAAACCTATTGGATGTTTACCCTGATTAGGCGAATTTCACTGGAAAACTGAGTCTGAAGTTAAGCTAATTCACACACTCAACCCTTTTTTTTGGTTTCCAACCCCCCCCCCCCCCAACCTTGAAAATGCAGAAAAGCACTTCATATCACAAGAGCCCACTGTTGCTTCTGTCCTGGTTTCAAGTATCTCAAAGCTGAATCACTAGGTAGCAAACAAGAGTTTCAACACGACAGAAAGCAATTTAGCCCAACTGGAATAATTCCATATTTTCTTCGCTCTGGGTACTAGGTTTCTTTGTGTAATATTTATCTATGAAACTTCTGAAAAAATTGAATCTCCTCAGGTGCCTATCAACGCTCCCCTCACCAAGTTGTGCATCATATCCCACCATCAAGGGTGTTTGTTTACAGCCCAATTGCATGTTTACCCTGAGTAGGCGAAAAGTGTTGAAAGCCTGTGAGGTTTTAAATTCTTTAAAAGGGTTTAATGCTAGCAACTTTAAAAACACAGAACAACACTTTAGTTCACAAGAGCACACTGTGCTTCTCTCCTGGCTTCAAGTATCTCAAAGCTGAATCTCACTAGGTAGCAAACGAGTTTCAAACCTCCACAGAATAGCATTTTAGCCCACTGGAAATTAATTCCATGTTTCTTACCTTGTGGTTACTAGGGTTTCTTTGTGTATTTCAATGAAACCCTCTGGACAAAAGATTGTCTTCTTGTCGCCCCTCGTGGCTTCCCCAAATTTCGTCCGACTCCACCATTCACGACGGGTTTTCTGTTTTAGCGCTTATTGGATATTTTAACCTGATTAGGCGAATTTCCTGATAACGCCATGTAGATCAATTCCGCCTCAATGGTTTTAAAGGTAAGAACTTTGCACAAATCTGCAGAAAAAAGCCACTTTCATATCACATGAGCACACTGTGCTTCAGTCCTGGTTCAAGTATCTCAAAGCTGAAATCACTAGGTAACAAAAGAGTTTCAAAACTCACAGGAAAAGCTTTTAGAGCCAACTGAAATAATTCCATGTTTTTTGGGCTTGCGGGAACTAGGTTTCTTTGTGTGCTATTTCTATGGAAACTCAGACACAAATGATTCTCTCCATTGTGGCCCCTCATTGGCTCCCCAAATTTGGTCAATCCACCACCAGGGTTTTTTGTTTAGAGACTATTGGATGTTTACCCTGATAGGGCGAATTTCACTGAAAATGCCTGTTAGTTGAATTCCCACAATGGTTAATGCTAGAAACCTTTGAAAATGCAGGAAAACCACTTCAGATCACAAGAGCACACTGTGCTCCTGTCCTGGTTTAAGTATTTCAAACAGCTGAATCACGGAGGTAGCAAAACGAGTTCAAACTGACAAGAAAGCGATTTAGCCAAACTGGAAATGAATTCCATCGTTTCTTTAGGCTTCTGGGTACTAGGTTTCCTTTGGTGTATTTCAATGAAAACTCTGAAAAAATGATTCTCTCATGTGCCTATCAAGCTCCCCAAGTTTGGTCATCCCACCATCAAGTGTGTGTGCTTACCAGGCTATTGGATGTTTCTACCCTGCTTTGTCGAACATGCTTGAAAAGCGCCTGTGCGTTTAATCTCTTAACTGGTTAATGCTAGAAATTTAAAAATGCAGCAACAACATTTAGTTCACAAGGCACACTGTGCTTCTCTCCTGGTTCAAAGTATTTCAAAGCTGAATCTCTAGGTAGCAACAGAGTTTCCACACTCACAGAAAGCGCATTTTAGCCAACTGGAAATAATTCCATGTTGTCTTAAGCTTGTGGGGTAAAATTTTAGGTTTCTTTGTGGTTTATTCAATGAAACTCTGACAATAATGATACTCTCTTGTGCCCACTCATGGCTCCCCAAAATTTAGTCGATCCACCATCAACGGGGTTTTTTTGTTTAGAGTCTTATTGGATATTTAACCCTGATTAGGCGAATTTCCTGAAAACCCCGCTCTGTAGTTCACAATGTCCTCAATGGTTAAGGCTAGAACTTTGAAAATGCAGAAAAGCATTTCCGCTCCACAAGAGAAAACTGTGCTTCTTCTGTCCTGGTTCAAGTATCTCAAATCTGAATCACTAGTAGCCAAAATAGCCTTTCAAACTCACAAAAAAGCGAGTATAGCCAACTGGAAATACTTCCATGTTTCTTCGCTTCGGGGTGCTTCGGTTTTCTTTGTGTCTTTCTATGAAACTCTGCCAAAATGATTCTCTCTTGTGCCCCCTCAAGGCGTCCCCAAATTTGGTCAATCCACCACCACGGGTTTTTTGCTTTAGAGACTCTTGGATGTTTACCCTGATGGGCGAATTTCACTGAAAATGCCTGTAGTTTTAATTCCACAATGGTTAATGCTAGAACTTTGAAAATATGCAGAAAACCACTTCAGATCACAAGGGAACACTGTGCCTCCTGTTCCTGGTTTAAGTATCACAAAGCTGAATCACTAGGTAGCAAAAGAGTTTCAAACTGACAGAAAAGCCGAATTCTAAGCCAAATTGGACAATTATTCCGTGTTTCTTAGCTTCTGGGTACTAGGTTTCTTTGTGTAGGTTCAATGAAAACTCTGAAGAAAAATGATTCTCTCATGTGCCTATTCAACAAGCTCCCCAAGTTTGGTCATATCCCCACCATCACGTGTTGTTTTGCTTACAGGACTACTTGGATGTTTACCCTGTTCGGCGAAAATGCTTGAAACAACGCCTGTGAGTTTTAATTCTTAAATGGTTAATGCTAGAACTTTAAAAAATGCAGCACAAACACTTTTGTTCACAAGAGCCCACTGTGCTTCTGTACTGGTTCAAGTATCTCAAAGTTTGAATCTCAAGGTAGCAAAAGAGTATCAAACTCACAGAAAAGCATTTTAGCCAACAGGAAATAATTCCATGTTTTCTAAGGCTTGTCGGGTATTAGGTTTTTTCGTTGTGTATTTCAATGAAACTCTGACAAAATGATTCTCTCTTTGTGCCCTCATGGCTACCCAAATATAGTTCGATCCACCATCACGGGTGTTTTTGTTATAGAGCTTAAGGATATTTATCCCGTGATTAGGCGAATTTCCTGAAAACGCCTGTCGTTTCAATTCCTCAAAGGTTAATGGCTAGAACTTTGGAAAATGCAGAAAAGCATTTCAGATCACAAGCGCACACTGTGCTTTCTGTCCAGGTTTCAAGTATCTCAAAGCTGAATCAACTAGGTAGCAAAAGAGTTTCAAAACTCACAGGAGAACAGCGATTTAGCCAACTGGAAATAATTCCATGTTTTCTTAGCTTCTGTCGAGTGCTAGTTTTCGTTTGTGTATTTCAATGAATCTCTGACCAAATGATTCCTCTCTTGTGCCCCTCATGGCTCCCGCAAATTTGGTCATTCCCAAGCATCACGGGTTTTTGATTTAGAACCTATTTGGATGTTTACCTTGATTAGGGCGGAATTTCACTGAAAACCGTCTGAAGTTTAAATGCCTCAATGGTTAAAGCTAGAACTTTGAAAATGCAGAAAAAGCACTTCATATTCACAAGAGACACACTGTGCTGTCTCGTCCTGAGTTCAAGTATTCTCAAAGCTGAGATCACTAGGTAGCAAAAGAGTTTCAAACTGACAGACAAAGCGATTTTAGCGCAACGGGAAATTAATTCCATCTTTTCTTAGCTTCTTGGGTACTAGGTTATCCTTTGTGTCTTTATATGCAACTTCTGAAAAAATGATTCTCTTCATTGTGCCTATCAAGGTCCCCAAGGTTTTGTTCATCCCACCATAAGGGTGTTTTGTTTACCGCCTATTGGATGTTTTACCCTGATTAGGCATAAGGTTGAAAAACGCCTGTGAGTTGTAATTCTTAAAAAGGGATAATGCTAGAACTTTAAAAAACACAGAACAACACTTTAGGTCCACAAGAGCACCACTGTGCTTTTCGCCTGGTTCAAGTATCTCAAAAGCTGGAATCTCTAGGTAGCTAAACGAGTTTCAAACTCAACAGAAAAGCATTTTAGCCACTGGAAATAATTCCCATTGTTTCTTAACCTAGTGGGTACTCAGTTTTCTTTGTGTATTTCAATGAAACCTGACCAAAATGATTGTCTCTTGTGCCCCTCGTGGCTCCACCAAATTTAGTCGAGCCACCATCACGGGTTTTTTGTTTAGCGAGCTTAATGGATAATATTACCCTGAGTAGAGGCGAATTTCCTGATAACGCCTGGTAGTTCAATTGCCTCAATGGTTAAAGGTAGAACCTTTGAAAATTGCAGAAAAGACTTCATATCTACAAGAGGCACACTGTGTTCTGTCCTTGGTTCAAGTATTCTCAATAGCATGAATTCTCACAGGTAACAAAAAGAGTTTCAAACTCACAGAAAAGCCTTTTTTTAAGCCAACTGGAAAAATAATCCATGTTCTCTTGGCTTGTGGGAAACTAGGTTGTCCTTTGTGAATTTTCTATGAAACTCTGACAAAATGATTCTCTCTTTGTGCCCTCATGGCTCCCCAAAATTGGTCAATCCACCACCCCGGGTGTTTTGTTTAGAGACTATTGGCTGTTAACCCTGATAGGGCGAATTTTTCATCTGAAAAAGCCTGTAGTTTAATTCCACAATGGTTAATGCTAGAACTTCTGACAATGCAGAAAAACCACTTCAGATCAACAAGAGCACACTGTGCTCGCTGATCTGGTTTAAGTAATCACAAAGCTGGAATCACTGGTAGCAAAAGAGTTTTCAAAACTGACCCAGAAAAGCGATTTAGCCAAACTGAAATAATTCCCTGTTTCTTAGCTCGCTGGGTACTCTAGGTTTCTTTGTGTAATTTCAATGAATCTCTGACAAAAATGGAAATTTTGCTCTCTGTTGCCCCTCATGGCTCCCCAAATTTGGTTCATTTTCACAGCAATCACGGGATTTTTTGTTTAGAACCTATAGGATGTTTACCCTGATTAGCTCGAATTTCACTGAAAACGTCTGAAGTTTAATTCTCTCGATGGTTAACGCTAGAACTTTGAAAATGCTAGAACTCAGCACTTCATCTCACAAGAGCACACTTTGCTTCTGTCCTGGTTCAAGTATCTCAAAGCTGATCACTAGTTAGCAAAAAGAAGTTTCAAACGGACAGATAAAGCGAGGTTAGCCTACTGGAAATTAATTCCCATATTTCTTGAGCTTCTGGGTCCTAGGTTTCGGGTGATGGTTTTTATATGAAACTCTGTAAAAAAGAGTTCTCTCATGTCCTACTCAAGGCTCCCCAAGTTTGTTCATACCACCATCAAGGGGTGTTTTGGTTGGACAGCCTATTGGAAATGTTTACCTGATTAGGCGAAAAAGGTTGATAAACGCCTGTGAGTGTTAATTCTTAAAAGGTTATTTGCTAGATACTGTAAAATAACACAGAACAAACCCTTTAGTTCACTTGAGCACACTGTGCTTCTCTTCTGGTTCAAGTATCTCAAAGCTGAATCTCTATGGTAGCAAAAGAGTTTCAAACTCACAGAAAAGCAATTTTAGCCCACTGGAAATAATTCCATGTTTTCTTACCTTGTGGGTACTAGTCTATTCTTTGTGTATTTCCAATGAAAACTGCTGACAAAATGATTGGTCTCTTGTTGCCCCTCGTGCGCTCCCAAACTTTAGTCGATCCACCATCACGGGTTTTTTGTTTAGACGCCTTATATGGATATTTACCCTGATTAGGCGAACTTTCCTGATAACCGGCCTGTAGTTCAATTCCCTCAATGGTAAAGGTAGAACTTTGAAAATGCAGAATAGCACTTCAATATCACAGAGCACACTGTGCTTCTGTCCTTGGTTCAAGTAGCTCTAACGCTGAATCACTAGGTTAAACAAACGCGTTGACAAACTCACCAGTAAAGCTTTTTAGCCAACTGGAAAATAATTCCATGGTTTCTTGGCACGTGGGAACTAGTTT
>JAKELJ010000824.1:0-14353 GCA_025594165.1 Tamias sibiricus
GATTTTGATATCAGTCTTATACTGAGTTTCTGCAATGAGTTTTGAAGTGTTCCCCCTATTTCATGGATTAGTTTGAAAAGCATTGGCTTTGGTTCTTTGAAGTTCTGATAAAATTCAGCTGTGAAATAATCTGGACCAGGACTTTTCTTTTGGGGGAGGTTTTTTATTTTTTTTTTTTAATTACAGTTTCAATATCGCTGTTTATATATACATTTATCTTTATAGGTTTTTTTCTATATTCTCTCAGTCTTATATATATATATGTCTAAAATATATACATATCCAGATATATTGTTGGAATATATATATATATATATATATATATCATAGGTGTCTAAAATTGTCTATTACTTCCAAAGTTTCCAATTTGTTGAAATATAAGTTTTCAAAATAGTGTCATGTGATCCTAAGGATTTCGGCAGTGTCTGTTTTAATGTATTCATTTTTTCTCTAATATTATTGATTTTATTCTGCTCTCTTTTTTGGTTAGTTTTTCTAAGAGTTTATCAATCTTGCTTATCTTTTCAAAGAACCAATTCTTTCTTGCATTAATTCTTTGAATTGTTTAATTACTATGTATTTTATTAATTTCACCTCTAATGTTAACTATTTCTTTTTTCTACTGGTTTTGAAACTGGTTTGTTCTTGCTTCCAGGACTTTGAGATACATTGAAGGTTTTTTACTTGGGATCTTTCAGATTATTTTATGCAGCAACTTACCACTACAAACTTTCTGTTTAGATGTGCCTTCATAGTGTACCAGAAATTTGAGTATTTTTGTACCTCTATTATAGTTTGATCCTAGTAATTTTTAAAAAATTTTAACTCATTTTTTTCTATGATTCAGCATCAGTCAATGTATTGTTCAATACCTATGTGTTAATATAAATTGCATATTTTTTCTTGTGGTTGATTTCTAATTTCATTCTATTATAATCTGATATAATGCAAGAATTACATCTCCTCCCCTCTCCCCCTCCTCCTCCTCCTCCTTCTTCTTGTTGTATTCACTAAGATATGCTTTGTAATCTAAAATGTGGTCTATTCTAGAGAAGGTCCTGTGAGCAGATGAGAAGAAAGTGACATCAGTTGTTGTAAAAGGAAGTATTTTATATATGTTTGTTAGGTACATTTTATTTACAATATTCTTCAGGTCTAAAAATTCCTTACTAATTTTATGTCTGGATGACCTATCTTTAAGTGATAGAAATGTATTGAAATCACCTAGTAGTATTGTTTTGAGATATATCCAAGACTTTATGTTGAGTAGTTTGTTTTATGTGATTAGGGACACCAAAGTTTGGTGCATAAATATTCACTAACATTATATCTTCTTTTGGCTTATTCCTCTTGCTACTTTGAAATGACCATCTTTGTCTCTTATAATTAATTTTAGATTAAAGTTGACTTTTTCAGATATGAGCCTAAGAAACAATGGACTAATTCACTCACTGTTGAGGTCAGAGCCCTCAAGATTCAATTACCTTTCAAAAGACCCTCCTCTGAATATTGCCACACTGGGGACCAAGCCTTCCACACATGACATTTTTTGGGATACTCTAGATCCAAAACAAAACCATCTCCCTGGCATCAGATAACATCTTTCATGGAGGATAAAAGGAAAACATTTTACAGAAGCTAATACTAGGTGTTCAGTAAACTACAACCTATCCTGTCACTTTTACAGAAGAAAATGCCAATTAACCAAGCAACTTTCATAATTGGGGAAACCATGAGCAATAGAATATCTTCACCCTCAATATTGACCCTCCTTTTTCAGACCATCCTCATAATTAGAAAAGCTTTTTTCCTTTCAAAATCACCATAACCATTAATCAAATATGATGCTTTAATACAAGTCTGACACATACCATTTCAGGTGTGGATCTTTTTAGGGTTATAGGGAGAGACATCATAATGCCTTTTAAGACCTATAGTGAGAACTACCTCACAATTGTATGTGCAACGGGAACAGAAATCAAAGGAAACAAAAATCAGCAAGTCCTTCAGAATCTGGTCTCACTTCACTAAGCTGGCTCATATTCTTGGTTCCCTCTCTGGTTCCTTTCTCATATATACTTCCCATCTATCTCCTTCTAGTCAATACACAAGAAGTGTTATAATATGCCTAATTATATAAGCACATGTATAAGAAGTCTAGTTATCCTGTTTGTTAGTTGTCCTCCCTCTTTTCACATTCTATAGTATTTTGCCTACCCATCCATGCCACCATCACTTTTCAGGTAAAAAATATATTCGTTGAAACCTGGGAGAGTTATACCTTTGTTGATCTGGAGGAAAATAACAAGCATAAGAAATGGGTTGAAGGATCACTTAGACTATTATAAAACCAAGGAAGCTTCTGCCCCCAGCTTCCATGAAACCTTTATTTCTGATGCAAAGAAGCCTCTAGTCCAGATTAAAAACGGAACCTGAGACAGAAATAGAAATCAGATTAGGAAAAGAAGAAGGAAATATGGGACAATCTGAAGACCCCTCAGACCCAGGGATCTAAGTTTAGAGAATTGGCTTACAGATGTCATTGAAAAATTCAAAATGATGACAGCATGATGTCTGCATTGTTTGAGCACCAAAAGTTTCCACACCCTCTTCACAATACATACATTTGGGACTGTGCATACATTGGATCAAAAGCTGTAGAAAAGAACAGCAGAAATCAAAGGTCATTTTGATGGCCAGGATACAAGGCTCAAAACGAGTGTGGGTGAACCTAGAATGTATTAAATGAAAGAATATTTCTTCTGTACTAGCTATGGGCCCCATATTGGTGGTCCTCCTGCATGGCCCTAAGACACATGTTAAAAAGGTCCTTTTCCCAGAGTGTTTCCTGCAAGGGAAATATACACTTGGTTGTAAGCTTCACATTGTAGATATTGAAGCACATGGAAGCCCTTCTTTCTCAGGCAGACAGGCACAAAGAACTGGCTGGAAATGAGCTAGATTCCAGGCTCTGTGGTAAGAACCAAGGTAAAGTAGTGAACCAGTTAACGACCAGGCAGCAGGGAATGATTGGTAATTAAAATGCACTACCATGATTGATGTTATGAAGTAGACATGCCAGGTAGACTGTGAAAAAACAGTCATGCACATAAAAGAGAAGGGTCCAAAAAAAGGCTTCCAGAGCAGGGGACTCAAAGCTGAGAAAGAAGTTTGATCAGGATTACACCAGAAGAGCAGTGGCCATCAAGTGGAGTGGGGAAATGACTAGAGTTCCAAAAATGTCAAGGCTTTGGATCCTGAACAGCAGTATAGATAGATCTCAGATATGTCATAAAGGGGTAAATAAAATGTGGGGAACAGTCATACTCCACTCAATCTCTCCTGAATTTTATCATTCTACAGGAGATAAGACACCATCACATGGCTCAGAGCCTCACACCTTGACCTAAATTGACTCTCTTCATATGGATGCCATGTCTGAAAAGAGGGTGTCCGGAAGGAGAAAGGAAATTTCCATAGCTTTCACTAGATTACTGAACACACATACAAGGTTCACTGTCTTCAGCTTTGAACGACCCAATTCATGCTCATTTTCTTTGTAGTTATGACATTGTGACAATGGAGACCTACAGCTGAGAGAACAAAGATTGCTCAGAGAGGAAGGGAAAAATCATTATCACTTCCCCCAAAAGACCAGAGGTCATGCAAGCTACCTGAGAGCTTGACTACATCAAGGGCTTTTACTTGGGGATGCATTCCAGGTAACACATCTTAATACCACAGACTAAGCTGGAGGAAATAGGGAGATGATCTAATCGATTCCCATAGAAGACCAAACAGCAACTGACTTTCAGACAGAGAGTCAGATTACTCTCAACAGAACTATACTGCTCATGGTTCATTTCTAGCTTGCCACAGTGATTACATACAGGATGGTGAGCACAGAGCACTTGCTGTGTTCTCAGAGCCTAGGCTCTACTTCTAGGGTCTTGATCAGGGTGAATATTCCTCAGGCTGACTGGCAATCATTGATTCTTCACTCCACAGATAAACTCTTATTTAGGTAGTATTTAAAGTACAGAGATCATGTTAAGTCTTTGGTGGTGATTAGGATGAGGGAAGAACCCTGAAAAGTAAGAAGATGAAAGAATGGCCAGAGATGGAGCCTCTCTATGTTGTAAACTCAACTATGTTTCTCAGAAGCCCAAAAGAATGGAGAATGAGGCACAGTTTAAAGCATATGCCAGAGTTAAGCCCAGGCTGATACCTTAACCATGGTCAAACTACCCCCCAAGAATTTACCAGTTTCTATGCAGAGCAGTAAGAGCCCCAGCTTCAGTAGGTTTTTCATTTTCTCTTGGCTGTTCTTGAAACTGGCTGTGTTAGAGTCCACGAGAACTTCTGTTGGATGATGGTGGAGCACTGACCGCTAAGACCAACCTCCAGTCAGTTTATAATGCACTCTGGAAAAAACATTGTCCAGTGGGTGTAAGAGAGACTGAAAGAAGATCTCAATCTAAGTCCTTCCCTCATTGGCAATACTCCAGGTGTCCAGACCCCTCTTCCTTGATCTATTTTTCCCCATTCCTCCCCAAGTTCTTTTCCCTTTGATTTGCCTCAAGTATAGAAAACCTGAATGGTAATCTCACTATCAAAAATTTTTATGCACACAATGCTGAGTGCCTAACTCACTGGACCAGGCTGTGTGTGGGTTCTTGAAGAGGAATTTAAATATGTCTTCTTCCCAAACAGAAATCAATATAATCACAGGAAAAACAGTGAAAGATTATTTCATAGTCAATATACACACTAGGCACCTCTGCACACAGGCAGACCTCCAACGCCACAAAAGTTGTGGTATAGTGGTGATGTGGTGGGACTTGAGGGTGATAACTTTAAATACTGAAACATGGTGTTCCATAGAAAAGTGATTTATGGGAGACCAAGAAGTGGTGCGTATGATACAAACTGAGGTAACAGACCATGGAACCCACAGAATCAGCTGCTTTCCAATGTGTATCTCTGGCTACTTGAAACCATGGTGTTGTGGAAGCAATTTTTTTCTACTTTTGATCAGGACTATTTAGAAAGAGACATTCTTATTTCTGCTGTTGGCCACTCTCACGTCCAATCTTTAAACAGTTAAATATAATTCTCTTTCCTAGCTCATTCTAACTTCACTAGAAGAATGAGGATTGTATTGACCACCAATGTGAGCCAGAGAAGAGGTAGGAGACTGCACACATTGTGCTGCTCTTTGTCTCAGAGATTGAAGACAGCCTGTTCAATGTTTCTGTCAAAACCTGCAATTCTTCTTCTCATCCATCTGTTTTACTGTCATATCTGTGCTAATCACCTGTCTGGGAAGAACTTCATAGAGTTACACATAAACCTTTACCTGATGGCCTCCAAATGTTCCATGTGCTAAACTGATAAGCTGCCTCTACCAGTGTGACCAATCTAGCAGATTCCAGCAAGGGACAAAAGGGGATAAGAAAATTAAAGACTCACGGAAGCAGATTTTGAAACAGCTGGGGGCAAGTGGAGTGCTGCTCTCTGATGGAGAAAGCAGATCTAAAGAATTATGCCAGAAATCTTTATTTATATATGTCTCATTATCAGATTAAAGACTATGGAAACATTATTCTTTGTATTCGTGAAAGTTACAGAGTTAGCAACATTATTCAGCTTATTCTACAATTACATTTTACAGTTGCAATGTGCAATGTTAGGAGCTTTGTGTAGCTTTCAAGAAAGTCCATTGTTTAAAGTTACTGTTAGGCAGGCAGGCTCAGGAGCTGGTGAAACATTATGGTTGTCTAGCAAGAGAATTTCTGTACTCCCAGGAGCTATGTGCCTGAGATCAAGGTCAAAGCTGATAAGACTCTATCTAGCACAGAGCCTCCTCATGGAGGGCATTACCACAGCAGCTAGGCATGCTACATCTTTGCAGAGAAACCTTCTTAGGCACCAAGCATGCCACAGCCATGAGGTCATCAGAGACCCCAATTTCAGACACTGCTTTCCCATTCTCTGTCCCAGCTCTCCACAAGAAGCCACTCTGGCAGATTAACACCCTCCTCACTCTAGCTTCTCTTTGCAGTTATAGAGTCATGAGAGATAAGCAGATCTCACAACTGAATCTACTTTCTAAAGAGAAAGAGAACCATTGCCATCATCTTTTTTTATGGCCTGTTTGAAGTACCATATGACAATTCCATCATCAAGGACTGGAAGTTAGGATCTGTAGTGGATACAGCAGAGATTCTGTAGCATCAGGTTCTCAGTCATATTTGGTGAGAAAAAAAAATCATATTATAATATTATTGGAGCTATTACCTAATCATCATTTCTACCATCACAGCTTATATGATTTGGACACATTGTCAATGCACTTAGTTAGCTGAACCCAGAGACTAACCACCTGGTTATATTGTGCCTCTACTGCTGTGGATGATTTCTGGATGGCACAATTCTGTCAGACCAGGAGCTTCACAATGTGTTTGTGCTCTCCCATCAATTCCCCACATGTCACTTTTCCAGACCTCCGTGTATTTGACCTTATAATTTTGGTCTGGGCTGGTCCCTTGACCTGCCACGTGAACCTCTCACACTCCTCATTGTACTCTGTTGGTCCTTACTTAAGGGCACTTCTTAAACCATACAATATACTCCAGTTGGCCATGGTGATAAGCCCGCTACAATATTTCCAACTGAATACCAAGTGAAAATTCTCCCCAGAAAGTAAATATATTTTCTTGGGTTATGAGGAGGTGGTCAACACTAAGCCATTGCTGTAGGTTGCATTAAATGTTGTCTCTTGTAGAAGAAAGAAAAAGAGAGGAGGAGGAGGAGGAGAAAGGCAAAGAAAGAGTAATTTTTAATCCCTATGTTCCCTCTGTGTACTTTTCCCTCCATTATTACTTTATTGTTTTTATTTTTCAGGTTACTGAGTGTTGTAAGATATAAGAATTTTTGTTTCTGTTGTACTGGAGATTAAACCAAGGGGCTACATCCACAACCTTTTTATTTTTTTATTTTGAGGCAGGGTCTCACTAAGTTGCTGAGAGTCTTGATAAGTTGGTGAGGCTATCCTTGAACTTGTGATACCCCCACCTTAGCCTCCAAAGTTGTGGGGGTACAGGCATGTACCACCATGCCAGAATGAAAGTTTTTATATTTTTGATTTGGGTTTTAGATCATTATGGTGTCTTTTAACATACATGGCTACTCTGGTTTTCCTAACTGGTATTTAGCTCCCTAGCTTGATCAGATGAAGGATTAGGTTTGGGGCAAGAAACTTGCATAGCCAGTGTGGCGTATTTACTTTAGGAGGCACATAGTGTCTAGTTGTCTCTTTCCTTGTGATAGTAACCGTTATCAGTAGGAGCAGATGTTTTTTTTTTTTTTGTTTGTCTGTTTGTTTGTTTGTTTTTTGTGGTACCAGGGATTGAATTCAGGGGCACTCGACCACTGGGCCACATCCCCAGCCCTTTTTTGTATTTTATTTAGAGACAGGGTCTCACTGAGTTGCTAGTGCCTTGCCATTGCTGAGGCTGGCTTTGAACTCGCGATCCTCCTGCCTCAGCCTCCCAAAGTGCTGGGATTACAGGCGTGCGCCACCGCGCCCGGCTAGGAGCAGGTGTTTTCAGTGTGATATTCCCAGGAGGATGTTTAGTTTTTCATCTAATGACTTTAGTGAGTACTCCAAACCACCACTTTTATGTTTTAATACATTCCATAAAATGATAATAATTAAATTATATTTTTCCTCATTCACAGATGTTAAAGAGAAAGATCTCCTTAGTGTTTGTTATAAAAGGAGGATAAACAAATAAATAAATACTTGATTACTTCCCCCCCCCTTTTTTTTTTTTTTTTTTTTTTTTTTGCTGATAAAACATGGATCTCATCTTTAATGTATCCACAAGGAGGCCAATGTAAGGATGAGGACAGGTTCTCACAACTGTACTGTCTTTGTTCACATTTATGGGGCCAGGGTGGGCAGGAGCCCCAGTCCCATGGAATAAACAGTGCTACCTAAGAAAATCTTACCCCTCGTACCCACTACCTGGTCAGTGGTCAGTAAATTGGAGTAGAATCTGACAAAAAGAGTATTTAAATGTGAGATAAAATGTCCTGGTTGTACCTGATTGTGGTTTAGCTTTATGTTTAAGTAAACAAACAAAAAAGGAAATAAACTTGAAAATTATTTGTCATCATAAAAATAAAACAAAAATTAAAATATTTATTTCCAGGGAAAAAAAGGAAGCCAATATATTCTGTGTAGCATCATGAACTATTAATTTTTGTTAATTAATTTTTTGTTTCATAAAAACTTACCCTGAAGTGTCCTAAAATAATCAGTTTTCTGTTGAGACACAAATTGCTCAAAGGCCCTGTTCCAGTTGGATACAGAATTGTATTAAACCCTGAAGACTTTAATAGCTTCATTGGCTTACACAAATATCTTCTAGACTATCTTGTGCATTCTCTGTTCCATACCTGGTATCAACTATTTTTCTAAGAGTATTAGATTGTGTTAGTGGGAAATCATGTTTACAGTCCAAAATCAACATGCCAGAGACATTCATTTCTACTTATCTGGTCATTATCTCTAGGCTTATTTTGTGGATACTCCTAGAAAGTACTTTTTATAGTGAACTCATACTAATAATGTTTTTTTTTTTTTTTCAAATATATGACTACAGTGTTTTTTGTTTTGTTTGGTTGGCTTTTTGTTTAGGGTTTTTTTGTTGTTGTTGTTGTTGTTTTTATGATACTGGGGATTAAACCCAGGGGCACTTTACCACTGAGCTACATCTCCAGTCCTTTTTATTTTTCATTTTGAACAAGGATCTTGATAAGTTGCTTAGGGCCTAGCTAAATTGCTGAGACTGGTTTGAATTCATGATCCTTCTGCCATAGCATCTGAGGCCTCTGGATTACAGGCATGAACCACCATGCCCAGCTATGACTATAAGGTTTTGTTTGTTTTAGTTATACATGGACACAATATCTTTATTTTATTTATTTTTATGTGGTTCTGAGGAGTGAACCCAGTGCCTCACATGTGCGAGGCAAGCTCTCTGCCACTGAGCCACAACCCCAGCCTGACTATAGGGTTTTTAACAGTATTTTTCTTAACATCTTTGCTTTTATGTTTGTATTTCTTTTTGCTTACACTGAAAACCTTAGTTCACATCAAATAATTAATTATATTAATGATATTTTGCATAATGATACCATCATTATTAGAATAAGAAAACTTATCCATTTGATTCAGGAGAGGCAGAAAACTGCACTTGGTGTTGGAAGGATCTTCATATTCCTAGAATTTCTTGCTCTGAATGGAGGTTAAATGTGGCCAAGGGTTAATGTAACCCTGTGTGGGCTACTGAATTAATTTTGGTAATTAATTGTTTGATTAAGCAAGTCATAGACTATGGCAGATTCTTGATGAAAACAAAAAAAAATGTGTATTTTACAATGTTGTTTGAGAGATAAATCCTCTTGGGGTGAAGGCACGTGTTCCTTAGATGATCTAGGGCACACCCAGTTTGACTATTTAATGCTTTGGTACACTTTTTGTCATGAAAATGTCCAAAGTGAAAGTACATGTGTTAACAGCGCAAAAAGGTGCATCACATAGTGTTCAAGATTCTTAGATAAATGCTTGGAAGTTGCCACAGTCAAGAGTATGTACAGGGACGCTGAGGTCAGCACAGGGACGCTGCAGTCCCACAGCAGTGTGTGCCGGGGCGTCTGGGAGCTCTCTGCTCTGCCCTCCAGTGTTGCTTCTGGGGCACTCCATCACCCAGGGACCCCTGCCCCACAGACCCCAGAAGCCAGGCAGTGGTGAGGTGGTGCGAGTCACTTGAGCAGCAGGTCCCAGGGCCCTGCCTCAGCGCAGAGGGTCCAGGCCAAGCCACCCAGGCGTCCTGCCCCTTCGCTTCTCGGAAGGACTTGGGTCAGCGCGCAGCGCCCCCATCCTCAGGCCGCCCTGCTGCCTTGGGTGGAACAGGCCAGTGGGTTGATCTTGAAAATAAGATGCCCTCAAGAGTAAAGCAGGAAAAGATAATCTTTTCATCTGAGGTCATTTCAACTCCCATCAAGGGAAAAAAAAGTTTTTTTAATAACTGGGGTTTGAGTTTTTAGACAGGGTCTTTCTTGCTTAGTTGCTGAGGCTGGCCTCAAATTTGCAATCCTTCTGCCACAGCTTCCAGAATCTCTGGGAGGACAGGGTGCACCACCGCCCCAGCAAGGAAAAAATATTCTAAATCTGTTATTTCATAAAGATAGTTATGTTCCCATAGCTTTTTAAAATTCCTAACGTGTAGACATCTAAATCGGTTTTGTGTGTATATACACCAATAATTGGGAACATCAATTTTAGACATCAGGGCAATAAATACTTTTCATGTACCTTGCGAATGTGTATCATAAAAGTGTTCACCTTGAGTTATGTAATTAATAAAGCAATGATTTTCCTTGTTTAAGAAAAAAGAAAGAATATATAGACTACAGTGAGGCAGCCACATCAATGTTTATAACAGCTCAATTCACAATAGCTAAACTATGGAACCAGCCTAGATGCCCTTCAACAGATGAATGGATAAAAAAAAAAGTGCTACATATACACAATGGAATATTACTTAGGCTTAAAGAAGAATGAAATTATGGCATTTGCAGGTAAAGGGGTAGAATAGAGAATATCATGATAAGTGAAATAAGTCAATCACAAAAAAACTAAAGGCTGAATATCTTTTCTGATAAGCGATGCTGATCCATAATTGGGGGAGGGGAAGTAGGAAAGAATGAAAAAACTTTGGATTGGGAAGAGGCAATGAAGGGGAGGAGAGGGTGGGTAGGATGATGGAATGAGATGGACATTTTTACCCTATATACATGTATGATTGCACAGAGGAATGAAAGTTGTGCTCCATTTGTGTACAATTTATCAAAATGCATTCTGCTATCATGTATAACTAATTAAAACAAATAAAAAAAATTTTTAAAAGAATTCAATAAACTGACCCAATAGATTTTTTAAAAAAAACTAATGCTGTAATTCAAATGTATGAGCCAAGTTACTCTATTCTTTTTTGTTGTTGTTTTTTAGATATACATGACAATAGAATCTACCTATCTGCACATGCTGAATGGTTCATGGACATTTATACATATTTGTTTCTTTGTTCTTTTCTGGCATTTTTTAAAGGTTTTTTTTTTTTTTTTTTTGCTCTGTGTTTTGGGTTAGGGTTTGTAATTACCATATTTTGGTTTTGTTTTGTATTATTCTTTAATAGTTTGTATCCCTTGATCCTCTTTCTCTCCTTTCTTTTGCCAACAGCCAAATTCTATTGTTTTCTTTTTCACTCTTTACTTTTTTCCTTCTATATTTCTCCTCCTCCCTTATAAATCACATCCTATACCTCTTCTGCACTCTCCTTGTTCACCTTTTGAAATAGCAAACTTCTTGTACCCACCTATCTCTTCTTTCCCCTTAATTAATTCTATTCTTGACATCTTTTAGCACTAATTGGTTTCTATAATACCTGCCCCACTACTAATGCTGTAGCAATTACAAATGCTGTGGAACTTACAGATGAAACCTGTTGTTTGATTTTATGCCACACATAATACAGGATTACTTACAGTTTTTACTGATAGAAATTGCTGATCCTTCCATTTCTGTTTATTGTGCCAATTAATATTGTAGATGTCATACTAGGAACTAAGTACTTAGTTTAATTCTTTATATTGTTTATGTTTCATTGTTGCTATTATTTGTTTCCTCCTAAGCTATGAGGTACTATAAACCTACAAAAACACTACAAATTCACAGGATAGAAACTTTCCTGCTTCAGATCCACACTGATAAATGGGTAGATATACAACAATATGAAAAAGAAAGAAAGTATTTTGACATGTAATACATGGAGTATATATAATATTATATATTATATAATATTATATAATTATATATTATATATAATTATATAATATTATATAATTAATATTATATATTACGTATATGTAATTGTATAATATTACATAAATTTGATATTCATGGAGTATTATAATATGTATAATATTATATAATATATACTATACATGTATTATATAATGTGTATGATATTATATAATATGTATAATATTATACATGGAATATGTATGATGTGTCAAAATACACTGTACTGTCATGTATATCTAAAAACAACAAATAAAAAAAGAAGAGAAAGAAGAAGCAGAGAGGGAATGCTTATTTGGAGGGGTAGAAACTATCCATATATTTATAAAAGGATTAATTTGTTAAAAGTTTTGGAGTAAGTGAGCAAACATCTGAACAGGGCCTGCTGTTGTGCAGGGACAGAATCAGTGGCACTTTGAGAGTTAGATAAGTACTACCTATGAAGTCTAAAATTAAAAAGCATATATAGCAAGTGAAAGAAAAAGAAAAAGAACAAACCATCCCAAACAATCTAGACTGCCTCAACAGACTCCATTGACACCATTGTGGAGGAAAAGTGGAAGAAGGAATTTAGAAAGTTCATAGTTAAAATTATCTGTAAAGTAAAATACAATGAAAGGACTGAAATCAGAGAGAAAATACAAGAAGTGAAAGATCACTTCAGTAAGGCAATAGAGATTCTGAAAAAAAAAAATACTCATAAACTCTAGAAAGGAAGGAATCAATAAACCAAATTTAAAATTCAATAGAAAGTATCAGCAGCAGACTAGACTACTTGGAATATAGAGTTTCAGGCAATGAAGACAAAGCATATAATTTAAAAACTAAAGTTGACCTTTGAGGGAAAAAGTTAAGAGACCATGAACAGAATTTTCAAGAAGTATGGGACAACATTAAAAGGTCAACTTTAAGATTCATCAGATAGATGAAGGTTCTGAAATACAAACTAAATAAATATATAATCTTTTCAATGAAATGATATCCAAAATTTTTCCAAATCTTAAAAACATAATGGAAAATCAAATACAGGAATCATATAGAACTCCAAATATACAAAATTACAATAAACCCACTCCAAGGCACATTATTATTAAAAGTCCTAACATACAAAATAGGGATACAATTTTAAAGCTGCTAGAGAAAAATGAATGGATGCATTTACAGATAACCAATCTGGATTTTAGCTTATTTCTCAATCTAGACACTAAAAGCTAGGAGGTCTTAAAATAATATACACCAAGCTCTGAAAGAAAGTGGATACCAAACAAAATTAAACTTCAGAATTGAAGTTTATTAAACTTATGCCACACGTAATACATGATTACTTACAATTTTTACTGATAGAAATTCTGAAGTTTAATAAATAAAATTTAATAAATAAAATAAAAAATAAAATAAAATTCTGAAGTTTAATAAATAAAACATATAAACAAAAGCTAAAAGATTTCACAGATAGAAAGCCTGTACTACAAAACATACTCAATAAAATATTCCATGAAGAAGAAATGAAAAATAAAAATAAAAACCTGCTGGCAAACTACACTAGAAAAATAGACAGTCAAAAAGAATCTAAAAACTATAAGTAAATCTTCTTAAAAACTATAAGTAAATAAAAATAACAGCAAATAAAATTATTTTTCAATAATAACATTGAATGTAAGTGGTCTAAACTCATTAAACAACATAGGATGGGAGATTGGATAAAAAAAAAAAAAAATTAAGACCCAATAATATGCTGTCTCCAGGAGACTCACTTCATAAGCAAAGACATCCAGAGGCCAAAGTTGAAAGGATAGGAAAAAGTATGTCCTTCACCTGGATCTCATAAATAAGCAGGGGTTACTATTCTCATATCAGATAAAGTTGACTTCAAGTCAGATTTAATCAGAGAAGACAAAGAAGCATACTTCATATTGCTTAATGGAATTAATCAACAAAAAAAATAACAATCATAAATATTTATGCTCCAAACAATGTAGCAACTACGTACATCAAGAAAACCCTTCACAATATTAAAAATCAAATAGACCATGACACAATAATACAGGATGACATTAACATGCTTCTCTCATCACTGAATAGGTCTTTAAAAAAAATAAATAAATACAATTAAAAAATACAATTAGTAATTTGGACTTAACACACATATATAGAATATTTTATCCACCAATGACTGAATACACTTTCTTCTAGCAGCACATGGAACATTGTCTAAAATAGACAATATTTTAGGTCACAAAAAAACTCTTAGCAAACAAAAAAAATGGAGATAATACCTTACATTTTATCATATCATAATGGATAGAAATTTAAAAACAATAATAAAATTTTAAAAAATACAAAATATTTTAATGCCTGGAAACCAAATAATACACTATTAAATGATGGATAGCAGAATAAATAAGAGGTGAAGTAAAA
>JAKELJ010000825.1:0-14301 GCA_025594165.1 Tamias sibiricus
AATGCTTCGAACAATTGTAAATTTCCAGCACAAACATGAATAGGAGTTTGAGAGTGAACTGCTTTGTCTTATATCTGAGCTTCAAAGGAAACAGTGGGCTTTGTTTTTGTTTTTCCATTGGCATGATGTTGACTTGGGTTTTGTCTCTACATAGTTTTAGTCTGTGACCAATGATCTCTATATCTAGCTTCTTCAGGGCTTTTATTATGATTGGATGTTGAACTGTTAAAAAGCCTTTTCTGCATCTGTTGATATGGTATTTGTGATCTTAGTCCTTAATCTATTTATGTGGGCATGTTGCCCTTATTGACTTTGCTATGATGAACCATACTTTCATTCCTGAGATGTGAAACCTCTTGATCATGGTATATGTGATGCTTTTCTTTTTTTTTTAATACTTATTTTCTTGTTGTAGTAGGACACAATACCTTTATTTTTACATGGTGCTGAGGATTGAACCCAGGGCTGCACACATGATAGGCGAGTGCTTTATCTCTGAGCCACAACCTCAGCTCTGGGAATGTGATCTTTTTAATGTGCTAGTAAATTTGGTTTGCAAGTATTCTATTGAGGGCTTTTGCATCTATACTCATCAGGTACATTGGCCAGTCTTGTTTCATACTTGTTAATTTGGTCATTACGGAATTAATTCCTTCTATTTCCCAAATATATATTAAGTTGTAGAGAACAAAATAGCAGGGTGTATTATTCAAGACAGAAAATTAAAAGTCCTGGCCTTTGGTGCTAAAGTAGTCCAAATTCTAAACACCTAGAGGAAATATGTGGCTTTTATTTGTGATGATGAAATATAAATGATAATTCAAATTATCTTGAATATGAGGTGTTGGAATTGCAATTTTTTTCGCTGATTTTTTCTGTATCAGAAAGCCGCACTCTGGGGCACGTGGGCGAGGTTTCAATTTATAGCTGGTTTGATTGGTATTGAACGGATTGCTTTTCCCAAGAAAGGGTAATGGTATCTAGAGCTTTTGGTGGGCAACTCCACGTGCATCTGGCGTTGTTGCGGACCTGAATTTGTGGGCCAGTAAAAAACTCGTGGGGGAAAGTCCTCACTCAGTGTCCAGGACATGGGTAACACTTCCGTGGCGCCGCGCCTGGGGTCAAGTCCAGAAGGAGACTCCTGTTGAGGGCGAGGTCAGGGCACCAAGGGCTTGCAAGCCCTCGACCCTCCTCGTCCTGGTTGCAGGACTGGCCTTTCTCTGGTGAGTTACCCAGGCTGCCACTCCCCAGGTAGGCGGTGAGCCACCCCACTAGCAGCCAACACTGGCCTAAGTCCCTGCAGCCGCGCCTCATTAGGCTGCGGGAAGGGGCGGGGCTGGTGCCACAGCGAGTTTTGAAGAATTCCCAATGGCCTCCCAACCTGTCTAGGGCGCTGGCGCGGCGGCATGGGTCGCCGCGTAGGGGCGTCAGTGTGCAGGCGGCCGCCAAAGTAGCTGGTACAAAGGTTCTGAGTGGCAGATCTTGCTCCTGCCTGGTGTCCTTGGCCGCTCCTCATGGGTGTCGCCAGGCAGATTCATGTCTGGGGTGACTGAGTGGCAGTCTGCTTGCCTCAGCATCAGCCATGAACCAGATGTGGCAGTCTCTGCTGAGGGTGGACCATGGGGTTGCGGAGAGGCGGATGGCACCATGGCGGAGACAGCTCGTGTTTGGTGCAGAGCTCTCATTGAAAGACCCCAGCTCAAAGTCAGCCTGCCAAAATCCCTGGCTGTCCCTGTTGTGAAATAACTAGAATGAGACAAGAACTAATTTTGTAATACAATTAGGTAATAATCATCTGACCCCCTACACCAGGGAACAGGGAACAAAGATAGGGAAACAAAAGTCCTGGGACTGATCTGATGAAATAACTGGAGTACTAAAATAAGGTTTGTAACAGGACTCTTTTTGGGTTTTTTTTGAAGAAATTTGAAAGGAAACTGGCAGCTGTGGCCCCCTAAGTAGACCCCCAAACTTGATTTACTATTAACCAATAATCATGCTTGTATACTATGTGTCTGCTTATATGCCTCTTTAATATCTTTATAAAAAGGCTTGTGACCCAGAGCTCCGGTAAGCTCAGTTAGCTGGAGCAGCTGCTGAGTGTCCGCAGGCCGCCTGTCTGTGAAAAATAAATTTCCTCTTGCTTTTGCATCCAGTGGGGAGTGTCCGGTGTTGGTTTTCTTGGGTATGGGGTCTCGAGGGTCTTTCATTTGGGGGCTCGTCCGGGATCCAACAGACCCCTGCCCAAGGTCCACTCGGACCCACCGGGATTCGGTAAGCTGGCCAGCATCCCATTTGACTGTGTTTATGGCTATTGTCCTGTTTTGGGTCATTTTTCTGTTTTATGTTTGTGAAACCTTGTGATTATTATCCTGTTCTATTGCGCAGCGTTGGTACGTCAGCTACGTAGTTTGATCTGCATTTCTAGGCAGCTTGTGGAGGAGTTGACGAGCTCAGACTTCACCCCTGCCTCCCTGGGGGACGCCCTGGGGATCGAGGAGCCCGCTTCTTCGGGGCACAAGTGTATGCCGAGGATACGTCTTGTGTTAGTGGCTGAGGGGAGGCGACTCTGTCCACCCCTCGCCCATCTGACTCAATTTCTTTTTTGGCTTTTCCGCCGAAATCGCGCGCAGCGAAATTGTTTTCTTGGCTGTCTTCATTGTCTTAATTGTCTCTGTTGTCTGTTACTAATCCAATCTTGAAGACAAAATGGTCAAACTATAATCACTCCTTTAAGTCTTACTCTAGATCATTGGAAAGATGTCAAAGACTGCGCCAGCAACCAATCGGTACAGTTGACAAGAGAAAATGGCAGTCCCTCTGTGCCTCAGAATGGCCCACCTTTGGTGTAGGCTGGCCAAAGATGGAACTTTTAATATTGATATTATTTTACAGGTTAAAAAAAAAAGGTTTTAGTCCAAAGCTCCAATGGCCACCCAGACCAGGTATCCTTATATCGTGACCTGGGAGAGTTTTTAGCCGTGATCCACCTCCTTGGGTGGACTTCCTTTCGTCGGCCCAAAGCATCTCCTGAAACTCTTTCATTTTCCACTTTGTCCCCAAAACCTTCTGCTCCTGCTCCTCCTCCTCTTCTCCACCCATTCCTCCCTAATCCTACCCCTAAACCCCTCCCCACTCTAAACTATGCCCTTGTTTTTAGGAAAACCTGGCCCATCGGGCACCTAAAGCCGGAAAGAGGTTATTCCACCTGATGAATCAGTCTTAATCGATCTCTTGACAGAAGATCCACCCCCCCTATCAACTCAGCCTCGCCCTACACACCGACGTCCCAGACTCCCTCCGAGGATGAAGGAGGTCCAGATAGCACTACTCTGCTTGACAGAGACCAATCTGCGTCTTCCCCATGGTCGGAAGACTAAGGGGATGCAGAGCACAGCCCCTTCCAAGGAAACTTCCGAGGTTTTTCCCTTGCGCCAAATCCCTGGCAATCAATTCCAATATTGGCCTTTCTCTCAGCTTCAGATTTGTAATAATTGGAAATCCCATAACCCTTCTTTTTCTAGGGACCCTGTGGCCCTAACAGCACTTATCGAGTCTTATTTTTAATTACTCATCAGCCCACTTGAGATGATTGCCAACAACTTTTACAGGCCCTCCTCACTACGGAGGAGAGAGACAAAAGAGTGTTCCTAGAAGCCAGGAAAAATGTCCTGGGAGATGACGGGAGGCCCACCCAGCTCCCCAATGTGATTGATGGCTGTTTTTCCTTTGAGTCGCCTCTGGACTGGGACTTTCAATACGCCTGAATGGTGGGATCACCTACGTCTTTTTATCGCCAGTTACTCATAGCGGGCCTCCACAGTGCGGGGCGTCGCCCCACTAATTTTGGCGCAGGTAAGACAGGTAATTCAGGGACCAGAAGAAACCCCGACTGCTTTCTTAAAAAGGCTGAAAGAAGCCTACCGTAGATACACCCCTTTGATCCTGACAGTAATGAACAGCGGTGGGGTAATGTGTCTATGGCTTTCATTTGGCAGTCGGGCATCAGACAATTAGAAGTAAGTACAGAGGTTAGAAAACCTGCAGGACTATTCCTTGCAGGATTTATTGAAAGAAGCAGAAAAGATCTATAATAAGAGAGAGACACCAGAAGAAAAAGAAGGAGAGACTTAGAAAGTTGCAGGAAGAAAGAGAGGATAGACTTAGAAAGGAGATGAAGAAAAGGAAAGAGAACGGGATCGGAAAAGAACAAAGAACTTAGTAAGATCTTGGCCACCATAGCTCAGAACAGCCCAAGGATCAGAAAGATCAGGTAAGACAGATAAAAAAGGGAGGGACTCTAAAAGGCCACAGGTAGATCGCGACCAATGTGCCTATTGCAAAGAAAAAGGGGCATTGGGTCAAAGACTGCCCAAAGAAACCCCGGAACCTCAGAAAAACACAGAGCAGACCGCCCGGGCTTCTGGCCCTCGATGATTAGGGACGTCATGGGCCAGGAGCCTCCCCTGAGCCCCGGTTAACCCTAAAAGTCGGGGGGCACCCAGTCACCTTCTTGGTAGATACAGGAGCTGAGCACTCGGTATAGACCAAGACAAAGGGACCACTGAGCAACAAGACTACATGGGTCCAAGGGGTAAACTGGAGGAAAACAATATCGTCTGGACCACCGAAAGGAAGGTACAATTGGCAACAGGTAAAGTCACTCATTCATTTCCTTCATGTGCCCGATCAAGTGCCCATATCCCTTGTTGGGGAGAGACCTGCTGACCAAATTAAAAGCTCAGATACATTTTGAGAAAAAGGGAGCCACTGTATCAGGCCCCAATGGGATGCCCTTGCATGTGCTAACCCTACGGTTAGAGGATGAATACAGATTATAAGGAAAAACCATCCAAGCCCCCAGAAAACATGGACTATTGGCTCACACATTACCCGGAAGCATGGGCAGAGACTGGGGAATGGGACTGGCCTTACAGCAGCCTCCGCTCCTCATTCTTCAGTTTAAAAGCAAACAGCCCACTCCTGTCAACATTAAACAGTACCCCATGTCTAATGAGGCTTATCAAGGTATAAAGCCCCACATAAGGCGGTTAATAGACCAAGGTATTTTGATCCCATGTCGGTCACACTTGGAACACTCCCCTTGCTACCTGTTAAAAAGCCTGGTACTAATGATTATCGACCAGTTTCAAGATCTTAAGAGAAGTTAATAAAGGGTAAAAGACATCCATCCCACGGTGCCAAATCCTTACAATTTACTCAGCACCCTGCCTCCAACCCATCGTTGGTATACTGTTTTGGATTTTAAAAGATGCTTTTTTTTTTTGTCTGAACTAAGCCCCCAGAGTCAGCCCCTATTTGCATTTGAGTGGAAAGATCCCAAACTAGGGATATCAGGACAGTTGACCTGGACTCGGCTGCCACAAGGCTTTCAAGAACAGCCCTACTCTCTTTGAATGAGGCCCTCCACCGAGATCTGGCAGATTTCCGTGTGAGACATCCGTCTTTAATTATGCTCCAATATGTAGATGACATTCTTGCTGCGGCTGCAACTGAAAAAGACTGTCTGTCAGGTACGGGGGATTTGTTACAGACTTTGGGTCAATTGGGGGTACAGGGCCTCCGCAAAAAAGGCCCAGATTTGTCAGACAAGAGTTACCTATCTGGGCTATGAATTGCATAGACGGCCAGCGCTGGCTGACGGCTGCCCGGAAAGGAGACTATCTCAGACATCCCAGCAACCTCAGAATCGTAGACAGCTGCGAGAATTCTTGGGGGACAGCGGGTTTTGTAGACTATGGATTCCGGGAATTTGCTGAGATGGCAGCCCCTTTATACCCGCTAACTAAACAGGATACCCCCTTTGTTTGGACTGAAAAACAGCAACAAGCCTTTTGATGACATTAAACGGGCTCTCCTCTCATCCCCTGCATTGGGATTGCCTGACATCACAAAGCCCTTTGAACTGTTTTGTTGATGAAAAACAAGGTTTCGCAAAGGGGTTTTTTTAACCCAAAAGTTGGGGCCATAGAGACGCCCTATTGCATATCTATCTAAGAAATTAGATCCTGTGGCATCCGGTTGGCCACCGTGCCTGAGGATGTGGCAGCTATTGCAATTCTGATTAAAAGATGCCTCAAAGCTAACAACCTAGGGCAAGCCCCTGACCATTCTCGCACCGCATGCGGTTGAGTCACTGATTCGCCAACCACCCGACCGCTGGCTATCCAATGCTCGCCTGACCCAATTATCAGTCTTTGCTACTGGATGTGGACAGAATCCAGTTCGGACCTGTAGTTGCTCTCAATCCTGCGACACTTCTGCCCATCCCTAGGGAGCCTATGTCTCAGACTGCCATCAAATCCTTGCGGAAGTGCATGGAACTCGGCCGGGGACTTGACTGATCAGCCCCTGAAAGATGCGGACTTGACCTGGTATACAGACGGCAGCAGTTACCTGCAGAATGGAGAACGACGAGCAGGGGCTGCAGTGACAACTGATACCCAGGTAATATGGCAAGTGCGCTTCCAGGGGGAACCTCAGCACAACGGGCCGAACTGATTGCCTTGACGCAGGCTCTCCCAGTTGGCAGAAGGTAAGAAACTTAATGTCTATACAGACAGCAGATACGCTTTTGCCACGGCCCACATTCATGGGAGATTTACCGGAGGAGAGGGTTGCTGACATCAGAGGGAAAAGAGGTCAAAAATAAGACTGAGATTTTAGCCCTACTTAAGGCGTTGTTCCTCCCCAAAAAGCTGAGCATAATGCATTGCCCGGGACATCAAAAGGGCAACAGCTCTGAGGCCAAAGGAAATCATCTGGCAGACGAGGCTGCCAAACAGGCAGCCCTAGGACCTCAATTGTTAATAGCCACTGTGTTAACCGAGGCTACAGGGGCTCATGAGCCCCTGTTTGGGACTATGATGACAATGACCTAGACCTCGTACAGCACCTAGGAGCTGACTATAACCCATTCCTGAACCGATGGGAATACCAAGGAAAAGAGGTGATGCCTCTAAAAGTGGCAAAAGAGTTCATCAACCAGCTTCATAGGCTAACCCATCTTAGTGCAAAGAAAATGAGAATGCTGATAAAAAAACGGAGACTCAAAGACTTACATTCCCCAAAGAGATTTCCTCCTTCATCAAGCAGCAGACAATTATAGGGCCTGTGCCCAAATAAATCCAGGAAAGACTAAGATTAGATTGGGAATCCGGCCTCGTGGACACCACCCCGGTTCTCACTGGGAAGTAGACTTTACTGAAATTAAACCTGGCATGTATGGCGTATAAATATCTTTTAGTCTTTGTAGACACCTTTTCAGGATGGGTGGAAGCTTTGCCCCACCCGAAGAGAGACTCGCTCAGATGGTCGCCAAAAAGCTGTTAGAAAAAATCTTCCAAGAAAAAAAAGATATGGAATGCCTAAGGTGATGGGTCAGATAATGGGCCCTGCCTTTGTCTCCCAGGTAAGTCAGTTGGTGGCCAAATTACTGGGGATTGATTGGAAATTACATTGTGCATATAGACCCCAAAGTTCAGGGACAGGTAGAAAGGATGAACAGGACAATTAAAGAGGCTTTGTCCAAAGTAACTGGCTCTAAAGACTGTGTACAACTCCTGCCTCTAGCACTCTATCGTGCTAGAAACACACCTGGCCCTTATGGGTTAACACCTTTTGAAATCTTGTATGGTGCCCCTCCGCCCGCCGCTACTTTTTTTGATGCAGATATTTCCGATCATGTCACCTCCCCCTCCATGCAGGCCCACCTGCGAGCTCTACAGTTAGTGCAGCAAGAGGTTTGGAAACCTCTTATGGCAGGCCTATCAGGAAGAGCTCAGAACCCCCCGGGCCACCCCATTCTTTTAAAATTGGTGACACTGTTTGGGTTCGCAGACAATCAACCAAGAACCTTGAACCTCGCTGAAAGGGACCGTTAAACTGTCCTGTTGACAACACCCACGCGGTAAAGGTGGACGGAGTCGCTGCCTGGATCCACGCCTCCCATGTGAAGGCCACCTCCAAAGGAGACCCAACCAAGCTGCAGCCCCCCCTTTGGACACCACCAGCCATCACCCCAACCAAGCTGCGGGGGGGGGGGCCCCCCTTTGGACACCACCAGCCACCGCTGCCTCCGGAGGAGATCCAGCCACCGCCGCCTCCAGAGAAGACCCAGCCTCCAGCTGCCAAGAAGCAAGATGGACCCTCCAACGCACCCCAAATCCCGCTCAAGATAAGACTTATTCGCAAATAATACTTGTTATTGTCCCTGCTATCTCTGTCTGCCAGTGACCCACACACTCCCAGGCTTTTGACCTGGGAAGTGTTGTCCCAAACTAGAAAGGTTGTCTAAAATGTTTCTGATATTCATGTCCCCTATACTTGGTGGCCTAGTCTCTCCCCTGATTTTTGCCAAATGGCTGCTGGTGTAATTCAGTGGGATATAGTTACTGAAGATCCGCACACCTAAAAAAAAAGATGACTAAAAATTGGGGTAAGGCACCTAGATATATGCCGATCCCAATAGGGTGTGCGGTATCTAAAGATAGATGTGAATTGGGCAACCCGAGATTTTCTATGTCTGTGCTCAACATGGGAGATCCAAACATGATACATATATGTGTGGGGGAGATGATGTCTTCTTTTGTTACTATTGGTTGGTTGCGATAGTACAGGAGATGCTTACTGGCATCCTTCCTCTAATTGAGATAAAATCATAGTCCGCAGAAGATGGGAAAAACCCCCTAACACGAGATATATGTGTACAAGTGATCCTGAATAATGGAAATGTGATTCTGGATATTGTCTGCCCCTTAACATCACCTTTTACCGAGCCTGGTAAGCAGGCCATGGAATGGCAACAAGGATTATACCTGGAGACTCCGTTGGTACTTACCTGGAAATGATCTTGGAGTAACTTTTAAAATCCGACTTGCCGGATCAGAAATATTCCCCCTTCCCCAGGTCCCAACTCCGCCTTCTTAAATCAGCCTAAGCGGGACAGACTTCCCGCGCTATACCAAGATGGCAACGACCAGTCAATACTGGTAATAAGACAGCATCTAGGCTACCTGTTTGCCACCCAAAATCTCCCAAAGGCCATCCGAAATCCCCCAAAAGTAAACAATCCCTCAAAAATAAAAGAAAGACTTTTTAGATCTTGTAACAGGGGCCTATCTGGCCCTTAATCAAACTCACACCCTGAAAGTGCAAAAGACTGCTGGCTTTGCTTGGTTTCTAGCCCACCCTATTATGAAGGTACAGCTATAGTTGCTGAATTCTCTAACAATATCAGACCTTTGCTAAGATGCCTAACTAATCCCTGGTCATGTTTATAAATTGCCCCTCTCAGAAAATAAATGGACGGGGGTATTCCATAGGAGAAATTCCTTCTTCCCTTCAAAAAAATGTGTAATCAGACTATCCAAGTACCCAATGGCTACTATTACCTAGCCGCCCCAGAGGGCACATACTGGGCTTGTAAAACTGGAGTGACCCCCTGTGTCTCCGCCGCGGTGCTTATAAGCTTGCAGATTATTGTGTTATGGTTCGTTTGTGGCCCAGGATAATTACCATAACACATCAACTTTTCTCAGTATTTATTGAAAACCAAAAAAGGTATCCCGGAGAGAGCCTGTCACCATGACAATAGCTGTTTTGTTAGGGCTTTGGGGTATTGCAGCTGAAATCGGAACCGGTACTGCCGCTCTGGTGCAGACTAGCCAGCTTGGGTATTTACAAGCAGCCATGACTGCTGACACCTAAAAGCTATTAAGAGTCAATTACTGCCCTAGAAAAATCTTTAACCTCTCTGTCTGAAGTCGTTTTGCAAAACAAAAGAGGTCTAGACTTGCTGTTTCTCAAAGAAGGGGAAATATGTGCAGCTCTTAAAGAAGAATGCTGTTTTTATGCAGATCAGACTAGAATAGTTAGAGAAACTATGGATAAGCTCAGAGAGAGGCTAGCCCAACGAAAAACAGAGTTTGAATCTCTCAACAGGATGGTTTGCAGGCTGGTTTCATAGGTCACCTTGGCTGACAACTTTAGTGTCCACCATCATAGGACACCTTATAGTCCTGCTCCTAATTTTAACCCTTGGACCATGTATCTTAAATAAGATTGTACAATTTGTAAAAGATCAATTATCTGTAATGCAAGCACTGGTAATAGCGTTGCAGTACAACCCTGTTAGACAGACTGAACCACCAGAAGGCATGCCCCTTGAGCAGGACCATGAGTATGCAGAACTGCAACTAGATAAAGAAGACGAATATGCAGAACTGCCAAGAAAACAGGACGAATAGATATAAGATTTTATCCCATGATAAAGAAAAAGGGGGGAATGAAAGACCCCAGCTCAAAGTCAGCCTGCCAAAATCCCCAGCCTGTTGTGAAATAACTAGAATGAGACAAGAACTAATTTTGTAATAAATTAGGTAATAATCATCTGACCCCCTACACCAGGGAACAGGGAACAAAGATAGGGAACAAAAGTCCTGGGACTGATCTGATGAAATAACTGGAGTACTAAAATAAGGTGTACAGGACTTTTTGCGGTTTTTGAAGAAATTTGAAAGGAACTGCAGCTGTGGCCCCTAAGTAGACCCCCAAACTTGATTTACATTAACCAATAAAATGCTTGTTACTATGTATCTGCTTATATGCCTCTTAATACTTTATAAAAAGGCTTGTGACCCAGAGCCCGGTAAGCTCAGTTAGCTGGAGCTGCTGAGTGTCCGCAGGCGCCTGTGTGAAAAATAAATTTCCTCTTGCTTTTGCATCCAGTGAGTGGTCTGGTGTTGGTTTCTTGGGTACGGGTCTCCGAGGGTCTTTCATCATGAGGTTCCTTGGCGGGCCTAGGGCCCTCATGGGGAAAGGATGGTCACCTGAGGGTAAGTACTTGAAAGAGCCGAGTCCTCAGCTGTGGAGTGAATGTTGGTGGAGGGCAGGAGGGGATGGAGTGTGTGGGGAGCGGCTGAGGGAGGGTGTGGGCATGGGCGGAGTGTGTGGGGGAAGGGCGGAGAGTGTGGGGGAGGGGCAGAGTGTGTGGGGGAAGGGGTAGAGTGAGCATGTTGGGAGAGGTCAGAGTGTTGTGCAGAGGGAACCTTGGGGGGGAGGGGCGGAGTGTGTGGGGGAAGGGGCAGACTGAGCACGTTTTGGAGGGGACCTAGCATGGGGGGGCGGGGCGGAGAGTGTGGGAGTGAGAGGCAGAGTGAGCATGTTTGGGAGGGGGTCGGGAGTGTTGTGGGGAGGGGCCTGAGTGTTTGTGGGAGGGGGTGGTGGGTGAGTGTGTGGAGAAGTGAGTATGGGGGGGAGGGGCAGAGTGAGTGTGGGGGAGGGCCTGAGTGTGTTTGTGGGGGAGGGGCGAAGTGTTGGGGGATGGGGCCTGAGTGAGTGTTGGGGGTGCATCCTCTCCTGGCTTAGCAGTCTCTGGCAGCCAGCAGGGTCACTGCGGGTATGCTCCTTCCACTTTGTTCCCCTGAAAGTCATTTGTTGTTGATGTTTTTATAAAACGGACACAATATTTTTATTTTATTTATTCATTTTTTAAATTTGATGCCTTAGGATGGAACCCTGTGCCTCACACATGCTGGGTAAATGACTCTACCACTGAGACCCACAACCCCAGCCTGTCCAATTTTGTTTGTTTCTTGGCTAGACATGGGTGTTAGTTCAATTGAAAGTAGGTGAAGAGATAGGAAAGGAGTTCCTCTCTGGCCCCTCATTCGCCGACCCTAAAAATAAACTACTCCCTGCTCCCATGGACAGTGTTGTTGTTGTTATGGGAAACCTGAAACGGGACTTGTGGCAATAAATTGCTAATCCCCTAATGTCTTGAGGAATGAAAGTGAATTAGACAGGCTATCATATTCCACTCTTTTTAAATATTCCTAAGACTAATGCCTTTGTTTTTGCCAAACACTGAGGGCGTGCCCTTTCCCATCCCCCATAGAGTGCATACTCTGGGAACAGATATCTCAGTCCTGCTGCAGTACTTTGGATCTGAAAAGCTAAAACGCAGACATTGCTCTTTTAGACCCTGCCAAAAGGCCTCATCACTCTTAGATATGCAGAGTATGTTGCCCACATAATTTGTGTTTGATGAACCAAATTATGTAGGAGATGCCAAAAAGACAAACTGCTTCAAAAACTGGATTTCGTCACTCATTCGAGGAGAAGTTAATCAAAATCTTTAATCTTGTTTTACTTCTAATAGAACGCAATATTTCCCCCTCCCTCACTTTCTCAACTTAAATATTTGCAATTTTATTGAACCCTCAATTTTCCTTGAATTTTTATTTCAGTGCTTAGGTCATTCCCTTCCATGAAGTAAGGATTGACTTACTCTTTCATGTTCATACCGCATGCTGGCTACTTCGTGTAAGTTTCCTTCTTGGAAAGTGGTAGTAACCTTGTGATTTAAGCATTGCCTCATATTGTGATTGGGAAAGCTGTTGACAGGGGTTCCTAGTATTTGTCCAAGATCACACAGAAAGGGGTGGGGGAGCATGCTTTTCCATATGGCACCATCCTTAGCCTTGTAGATTTATTGTTGTAATTCCTGTGCTTTCAACAAAATCCATGATATGGGTATATATCTGTAACTTGAATTTGTTTGTTAAATTTGTTTTTAACAGCTTGGTTTTCGGTTGTTCACGTACTTGCATTTTCAGGTGTTTTTTACATGATAACTTGCATTTGCTGTAAATAAGGTTTATTCAGTATTTGAAAACATGACATATGTTTCTTCGTTTAAGCAAATAATGAGAATGTTTTGATTCTGTCAAAGGTTAGCCTTATTTATGCTGATATTAATTTGTTTCAGTGTTACCTTACAAAGCGTATTAATAGGAGTGCCCTTTGTATTATTTAATAAACTAATAAAATGGGTTCCATATCCAATTTTCTTCATATTTTTAAAGGTATCTACTTAGCAAGAATGTCTAAGCTATTTTCACATTGTGTTCAGTAGTGCTGAAAGCCATTGTTTTGCCATTAATCTTGTGTTTTGAATTGTAATTATTTGTGTTCTCCAAGGAGCCATAGTTTTTTTAATCCTTGGTGTTTATGTTTTCATTGAGCATTTGTGTGCTTTTTTTTCCAAATAAGATCTTTTTAATCTTCATACCTAAATTTCTTGGCTTTCCAGTTTTCTTATCCTAGTACTATTTAATTCTAAGGGTAGGAACACAGAGTTATTAATTTAAAATATTTTTCTTTCTTTTTAATGTTGTGGATTAAAGAGTGAGGGGCTCTTTGCCACTGAGATACACACCCAACCCCCCCCCCCTTTTTTGAGGCTGGAAGTTTAAGTTGCTGAGGACTGGCCTTGGAACTTGGAATTCTCCTACCTCAGACTTTCCAAGTTTATTGGAAATACAGGGTGATTTTAAATCTTAAAAAGAAATCCAGTTATTTTTGAAATTGTGTTTGCTGAAAGAAGAACTTATGGCAATTTCTCAAATGGAGTTTTAGAAATAAATTATAGCCTCATATTCCATAGTCTATGTATTGATTTGTTAGATTATTTTCTATTTTTATTCATTAAGTGAGGATCATTTTATTGATATTTAGTTCATAGATAAGCTTATTGACATATTTTCATAGACTGAAGTACTTTGAACATTGATTCATAGAGAAGGTAAAGTTTGAACCTGAGCTTTGGGCTTGGATTTTGTATAAATAGAGTCAGAAGAAAGACATGTTAGATAGAAAGTTGTGAATAGCCAAGTAAAAAGACTAGGCAAGATTTAATTTAAGGGACTATGTAGTTTTGCTGTGTTTCAAAAAATAAAATATAAGATGAAACCTGTGTGCCCCACAGTTTACTTAGATTTGAGTCAAGCAGAAGTCATGTGTCCTTCAAAAGACAAATATTTTTTATGAAAGCAGTTTTTTTTTTTTTTTTTTGTACCAGGGATTGAACTCAGGGGCACTCGACCCTTGGGCCCCATCCCCAGCCCTTTTTTGTATTTTTTATTAGAGACAGGGTCTCACTGAGTTGCTAAGTGCCTCACCAATTGCTGAGGCTGGCTTTGAACTCTCCATCCTCCTGCTTCAGCCTCCCAAGTGCTGGGATGACAGGAGTGCGCCACTGCGCCCGGCTGAAAGCATTTTTTAAAGATTGATTTTGTCACAATATTTAAGATAAATTAAGATAGCTCCCTAGAGAAAAGAGAATTGTAAGTACTAGTGCTAGTGAAGAAAAACAGATCTAGGTTTTTTTTTTTTTTTTTTTTTTTTTTTTTTTTTTTTGTACCAGGGGATTGAACTAAGGGGCACTGGGCCACATCCCAGCCCTTTTTTGTATTTTATTACAGACAGGGTCTCGCTGAG
>JAKELJ010000826.1:0-14289 GCA_025594165.1 Tamias sibiricus
GCTTGATTCTTTTATGACCAGCTTAGTTAAAAAGACATTTTCTAACCAAGCCTAGGATAGCTTCCCAGTAGGTTGTACCACTGGTTCTGGCTTGGCTCCTTGCCACCATTTAGTTACCCCTATTTTTATAAGTAGCCAGAATGATCCTTTCAAGAATAGATTATGCTACTCTGCTTCAACACACAGTGACTTCCCATCTCACTCAGATTTAAAAACCACAGTCCTTGACCAAGGCCTCCAAATTTCTGAGCAACCTCACCAGCCACTCCCATACCTCCATAGCCTCATTTCTACTACTGTCCCCTTCACTCATTCAGATAGTGATCTCCATGCTTTTCCACAAGCTGGGTTCACGTGCTCCTGCTTCAGCATCTTTGAACTTGCATCTTAGTGGCATCTTCCTTAAGGACAGGGCCAAATCGGTACAGCTTATGGTGGTCCACCAACAATATGCTGCCCTCAGCAATGATGATTGGGAGCCCTATGAACTAGGCCACGGTCCTTGACAAGATGTGGAAGTCTAAATCATCCATGGGAAGCCTGCCCAAAGGCGACTGTTCTGTCCCATGTCTTCCCCTCATCCGCTGCGGCTTGCTGGCCTTGGGTAAGTCCACCTGAAGTGCTAGGGTGACAGCCAGAGAAGAGTAAGATCTCCAGAGAGGAGACAACCTAAGACAGGTGCACTCTCAAGTAGGGTGGGCTCCCATCAATAAAACAGAAAAGGGGAAAAGAAATGTTGAGGACATTAAGAACACGTCAGCCAAAAACATGACTTCCTGATATATGAACTTGGCCTAGCCCAGGGGTGTTGCCCTGACACATGATGAAAAATCAAACCACCACAAGGATAGGCTAATGGCTGTTCCTCCAATGTGATCTGCTTGTGTTCCCTATGCTTCCCTATAACCTTTCTGTTGATAAACCCTCTCTTTTTTCATGAAAGATATCATGGTGCTGAAAGAGTTAACTTTTTTTTTTTTTTGTACTGGGATTGAACTCAGGGGCACTCAACCACTGGGCCACATCCCCAGCCCTTTTTTGTATTTTATTAGAGACAGGATCTCACTGAGTTGCTAAGTGCCTCGCCATTGCTGAGGCTGGCTTTGAACTCGCGATCCTCCTGCTTCAGCCTCCCAAAGTGCTGGGATTACAGGCGTGCCAAGAGTTAACTTTGCGTAGGTTCTCCTATTTACTTGCTGTTCTGTTCTTTATTCACATATATGGCCACCAGGTGTCACTATTTCATTTATTTAGATCCAGACTAACTCTGTAAATTTATCTTTTTTTGAATTTAAGTTAAAAACATAACAAACATAGAAACAATAACACAAACCTTTTTCTATAAGTACTTAATTCCTAGTTAATAAGCTTTAAGAGAATTTGTGATTGAAAATAGATTTCTTTTACATTTTTAAGTAGATATAAATTCTTTAGAGTAAAAAGTCCTTCGGAGTTAACATTCAGCCTTGCCTCCCCCTTTCCCTGCTTCTAGGTTTTATAAACAACTGCTATAAAAGAAAAACAATAGTGCTTTGGAATACCAGACAGAGAAAGTTAACTTTTATCAGACAGCCTGAGTGGTGTACAGAAAAAAAACAGCTTCAGGGAATCCATGAGAAATAAATTTTCACCCAAACTAATTAGATAAATAATGACAAAATTATAATATGCCCAGACAGTCACGTACAGGGCCTTGGAAAGGTGTAAGTGACTTTATATCCTTGAAATATATTAGAGAAGGAATTTAATATGTCTAAAATGTGATCTATAAATTAAGTCTTATGACTGTAATGAAATCACAAAAGAATGTATAAACAATTTGTACTGCCAAAAATTATGCTTAAATACCTACAACAAAGTGAAAGTAAAGAGATAAGATTCCACAGCTTGACTCGTGTGTCGGTGTGTTTATTTTCTTCCCCATTGCTGCTCCTCTGCCTTCGTACTTCGCTGAGCACTTGCATCTGTACCCCCTGCTGAGGACAGCCCCCCAGCATCCCATGTCTTCCCCTCGGCTGTGGCTTGCTGGCCTTGGGTAAGTCCACCTGAAGTGCTAGGGTGGTAGCCAGAGATGGGTAAGATTTCCAGAGGGAATCAACCTAAGACAGGCACACCCTCAAGTAAGGTGGGCTCACATCAATAAAACAAAAAGGGGAAAAATTGTTGGGGACATTAAGAACACGTCAGCCAAAAACATAACTAACATAACTCTCTGACTTCCTGATACATGGACTTGGCCTAGCCCAGGTGTGTTGCCCTGACATATGACGAAAAATCAAACCACCACAAGGATAGGCTAATGGCTGTTCCTCCAATGTGATCTGCTCATGTTCCCTATGCTCCCCTATAACCTTTCTGCTGAAAAAACCCTCTCTTTTTTCATGAAAGTTATCATAGTGCTGAAAGAGTTAACTTTGACTGTGTAGGTTCTCCTATTTACTTGCTGTTCTGTTCTTTATTCATATATATGGCCACCAGGTGTCGCTATTTCAATTATTTAGATCCAAACTAATTCTGTAAATTTATCTTTTTTGGAATCCAGCTAGAAACATTAAAAATAGAAAGAAAGAAAGAAAGAAAAACACAAACCTTTTTCTATAAGTACTTAATTCCTAGTTAATAAGCTTTAAGAGTTTCTTTGTGATTGAAAATAGATTTCTTTTACATTTAAAGTAGATATAAATTCCTTAGAGTAAAAAGTCTTTCACAGTTAACATTCAGCCTTGCTTTCCCCTTTTCCCTGCTTCTAGGTTTTATAAACAACTGCTATAAAAGAAAAACAATAGTGCTTTGGAATCCCAGACAGAGAAAGTTAACTTTTATCAGACAGCCTGAGTGGTGTACAGAAAAAAAAACAGCTTCAGGGAATCCATGAGAAATAAATTTTCACCCAAACTAATTAGATAAAAAATGACAAAATTATAACATGCCCAGACAATCACAGACAGGGCCTTGGAAAGGTATAAGTGACCTCAAAACCTTAAAATATATAAGATAAGAAATTTAATATGTCTAAAATGTAATCTATAAATTAAATCACGTCTGTAATAAAATCACAAAAAAAGTGTAAACAATTTGTACTGCCAAAAATTATGCTTAAATACCTACAACAAAGTGAAGGTAAAGATAGAAGATTCAGCAGCCTACCTCGTTGTCTGTGTGTGCTGATTTCTTCCACCACCAGCTGACTCCTTTACTTTGTGCTACATTGAGTGCTTGTGTAGTACCCCCCCACCCTGGCTGACAACCCACTTTGGCAGCCCCCCAAATAGATCGTGCTACATTGCACCTCTTGCAGAGTCCACCACGGACCCCTGCAGTTTCCCCTTCCTGGAAAGCTGTTCTCTCAGATATTCATATGGATCATTTGCTCATTTCCTTTAGGTCTCTGCTTGAGCATCCCCTTATCTCCATGTCTCTTAGTCTGCTCTGTTATTCAAGATAGCATGTATCATCACCTAATATTTATGTCTTTTCTGTCTCCACTGGAAAGTAAGCACCTCTAATTAATGTAAACAAGGATCTAAGAATTTCAGATAATGAGAACAGCTGTGAAGAGAATAAATTAGGGTAAAATAAGAGGGCAAAATAAGGTAAAGGAAGGATAATACCATTTATAAATAAAGGTTGCTTTGAGGTGCAGACATGGGAACTGAGCCCTAGATGATGATGAGGCATCCTGTGCTGATCTACACAGACAGAATAAGTGGAGTGATCCTGAGCCAGGTACAGGCCAGCACACCTAGACTTATTCATCCTCTACTGCATTGCAAGCAGCACACAGCAGGGTGGATCTTTATAGCTGTAATTTTGACTGAGCAGAGTTGGAGGCTCTGTGCTTGCCTTACAAGGGGAGTCAGTCAAATAAGACCTAAGCAAGACTTCCACATAATGCAAACCAATGACTGCCTTTACAGAGAGTCCACTCATGCTGGGTGCATGTGACACAGATGTCAATGTCACACTGTCCTTGACCTCAGGAGCTCACACTTTGTTCCAGAGGTGAAAAAGATAGTGGCATATGGGTTGAGGAAGAGGAAGTAAGCATCCTAGCAAATGAAAACTTGTCAAGGGCAATTTCTAGTGACTCTGGGAAATAGTTCCATTTGGCTGGAGCTGCAATTAGATGTCAGGAAGCAGAGGGAATCAAGTCTTTGGAAGAAGCTACCATATTGTAAAGGTCAGCTCTTGGGTAGAACCTGGAAAAGTCACTTAATATTAGACCTTCAGCCTCAGGTTCCTCATCTGGAAAGTGAGAATAATGCTTACTTCAAAGCATATGATTATGATAAAATTTACCGCACCTAGAAACCTCAGTAAAGAGAAGCAGGAACTGTGAGGATGGTTGATGAAACCATCTTTGATGCTAAAGGACTGTTTGGTACAAGTGCCAAGTGAATTTTCAAGGTAGCAAGCTCCGTTAAGACCCTCAGGTTCCACCAGCTTTCCAGAGCGGGACTGACACCAAGATACTGCTGGTGTTTAGAGGGAGGGTGTGAATCTAGACAGGCTTCTGGGAGTAGGAGGACCGTGGCACACACAGGGCAGGAAGAGCCTACAGGAAGATGTTGGAGGGGCAAGCCCAAACCATTAGTATACTGCAGTCCACTACAGACACCTGCCATCAGAAGTGCTCTCAGAAATGAGAAGCTGACTTTAAAAAAATCTTTAGATTTCTTACCTCCTCTGCAGCTCAATATGAAAAGAAACCCAAGCACAGGAAACCCAAGCAGACCTAATTCTGCAAATGAATCCCTCATATTCTTAGTGACAGATACAAAATGATGGTACTAGCAGATATTGGTTACTGACAATTCCTTTCTCATCTCTGCATATCACAAGTTTTTTCATACATAATAATTCTTAGAATAATGTGTACTGCTATAAAGAATGGAAGAAAGTGAGTTCTTTGGAGCACAATCATTTAATGAGTTTGTGCACCTCAGCTAAACTGGTTTTGTTTTTCCTATAAATAAAGCATAAATTGATGTTTTGTTAAATGTATTTTAAACAGATACTTTGGGGAAACAGACTATGAGGAGAGGATTCACTAAGGACAATTAGGTTAGTATTAAAGTGTAGAGATCCAAGTCATAGGAGACATTTATAAGAAGATATTGAAAATTTGAACTTATTTACTGTGGTCTAGTGATACTGTTTAAGGTGATTTTTAACTATAAATGAGAAATATTTCTAAGAATTTTTGTGTCCTTGACAAAACCCCCAGTTTAAGTATGTTGTGGAGGTGTTGGAGAAAATTTGAAAGAAATGTTGTAACATCTTTCCTTTCTCTAGAAACTAGGTTAAAAATATCAAATAAAAAACATGTTTACTCTGTCACTTAATTTGCACACAAGGAACCATCTCTGGTAAAATCACAGTTACATTAAATGTAACAACAACCTTCCCACTTTCAACAGCTGCAAAGTGTTGTAAGACTCATTTGTGAGGGTGAAGTATGAACATGGAGACCTCATAGATAGTCCAGAGAAGTAGAACTATGAAAGGCTCTGTGGATTGAGGATTCAATGTCTCTGAGCATACAGGTTTTCTTTTTTAATTAATTAATTAGTACTTGTTGCTGAACATCAAACCCAGGGCCTCACACATGCCAGGCCAGCATTCTACCACTGAGCCACAACTCCAGCCCTACATACGGGCTTTTATATACTGTTTTTTATGTTTATTGAACATCTCTTTCAATGTGCTGACATGCTGTTTCCTACAAGGCTTAGAGCCAGAATCAAGCTGTGGGGAGGGGTGTTTGTTGTTGTTGTTTTTATTGTAGGTGTTAATTGCTTTTTGTTTTCTCTTTCAAGACTCAGTTTAGTCTTTAACCTTGAGATGGTGGAAGACAAAATTGCAGAAGAAATCAAACAGGTGATGAATGAAAATGAATTGGTATACTTCATGAAAATGTGTTCTGAGAAACAAATATGAATATAGAAAGAGCATATATTTTCTGACACCCGTTTCCTGTCAAAATGAAAAAGTTAGTCATATGAGGCAAAAGGGATGAATTACATGAACATAAGCAAACTTGTCTTTCCTGGTCTCACTCTCACATAAGTGACATACTTGTATTTCATTTTTTCATTCTTATTGCCTATATCTAATTTAAAACCATCAATACTCTATACCTGGATTATTGTATTTTCTTTCCAATAGGACTCCTGCTCCCATTTTCCATGCTCTACCTATCATACCCTCACCAGCTGAGTTCTCTTAAATTTTGCTTGCCTTATAGGGAAATATAGCATACTGGTTCAAACACAGACTCTAGAACTAAGCTGCCATTTTGAAATCCTAGCTTTATCACCTCCTAGTTGTCTGACATGGGCAAGTTTGTTAACTTTTTGAGCCTTAGTTTCTCTGCTATAAAGTGGAGATGACAACAGTAAATACTTCAAAGTTATTTGCAAATTAAAGAAATTAATAGCTATAAAGCATTAGAATAATGCCTGGCAGAGAGTAAGGACTAAAGTTGTGTTCCTAAAATAATAAAAAATATAAATAGTACATTGGAACACACTTGCATATGTTAAGTATCTTCCCCTTCACTGCTTGCTTGCTTGCTTCCTTCCTTCCTTTCTTTCTTTTCATCTGTAACCCTCCATTACTACAGAACCTTCCACAGAAAGCTTCCTGAACTCCTTCCTTCAAAGTACTCATCATTTATTCAGCCTGTTTGGTCAACATATATGCCTTGGTTTTCATTGACAATTACATTTTCATATCTGATTCTTTTCTAATTAGACTTCAAGAAGCTATTTTTTGTCATTTCATGAATTTTATATTATGTATATGTACTAATTATCAAAATAATAATAAAAGTAGCATACTCTGTCAGGTATTATGCCAAGTGCTTCATATGCTTTATTTCATTAAATTCTCATGACCACGCTATGAAGGCAGTATTGTTATCCTCGCATTATAGTTGAGGAAGCTGGAATTAGTCTCATATATTTTAGTGTTGCTTCATAAACTTTGCTAATATCATAAATTAAATCGAAATGAGCAGACTATCCAAAATGAGAAGACAATGTTTTGGGCTTGGGTTGTGGCTCAGCAGTAGAGTGCTTGCCTAGCAAGTGTGTGGCCCTGGGTTCAATTCTTAGCACCACATAAAGATATATAAATAAAATAAAGGTATTGTGTCCAGCTGCAACTAAAAAATAAACCTTAAAAAAAGAAAATAAGACAATGTTTTGACATGCTTTTTTTAAAAAAAAGACAAAGTAACCTTAGGCTACATTAGTTGAGTGGTTTGCTTAGGTTCTAGGAGGCAGTGGGTTTTTTGGTGCTCTATATTTTTGTTAGCTAGATTACACTTTAATTAGTATCTTCAGTTGGGACTTTTTGTGTGTGTGTGTGTGTGTGTGTGTGTGTGTGTGTGTGGTGCCAGGTCTGAAACCCGAGGCCTTACACATGCTAGGTAAGTATCCTACCAGTGAGCCATCATCCTGGGGCCTTATATTTTAGTGAAAATGTGGACAGAGCAGAGCAATTCTAGGAGTGGGTGACCCATTCTTCAGCAACTGCTCACTCAGAGATTACCTTGGTTATGATGCCTTTCCGAATTCTATGTCCTTGTTAATGTTGTAATTCTGAATGTAGAATGTGTCTGTTATCTCCTCCTGCCCTATTTCATTTTATCTGATTAAAATGTTCAAGGGAGAGTATGTGGAAGAAGAGGTATATAGGCTCAGCTTCAGAGAACAGGAAAGATTTGGGGGGTCAGAGATAGAGAGGATGGCTTTCCAGTGAGAGCCAATAACATAAAAAGATATGGAGGACAGTAAAAATAATAGTAGTAAAAACATGGACACAGAGTATGTATGTGATATGCTAAGGGATTTAAAAAAAAAAGCAAGACACAGTATTGTATATGTACTGTATCTATTTTTACTATAACAAAAAAATGTTCTTAAGACATGCTAGAAACAGATATCAAAAATAACAGGAGTGATTCTTTTCTGGTAGGAAGACTATGGGCATATTTTTCTTTTCCCTATTTTCTACTTTCATTATATAAATTTTTATTCCCTACAATTTGGTATTTGCATGATGAGGGTCAAGTCAACTCTGCTGTCTTTGTTCTTTGATACCAGGCAGAGGGAGGACTTCTGTCTGACATATACCATAGCCACCTAACAAATTCTGTCTCTTCCTTATATGATAAGACTTTCAGGAAGCAGGATTTCAAAAGCTGCCTATTACATGGCAGTAATAAATGCCAGCATTACTTTTAGTGTTTACTCTGTGCCAAGCACAAACCTGTATTAGTTCAGCTAGTCTTCACAACAGTCCTGTGAGGTTAATATTATTGCTATTTTATTGATGTTATTTAGGGTGTTTGCATGATTTGCCCAAGGTAGCACAGCTAATGGTTGGAGCTGGGGCACACAGTTGGCTGGGGAGATTAAAAAAAATGATCGCAGAAGACACATCTCGAAAAGAGTGATTTCAAAGGTCATAAAATCTATTTCTCTGACAGAATTTGTTAGAGTAAAAATTATTTACTAGAGTGTGTGGCGTTAAATCTTCTTTGTAATTATATATTATAAAAGCAGTACAGTGTGTTTTTCCTCTTTGCTACAAATAGCATATTATTCTGAGCAATGAAAATTATCACCATTTTTTGGCATAGGTTGAAAAGATTACCCAGTTTACAAATTCACCCTTTTTTTTTTTTTTCTATACAGACTTGGCAGCAGTATTTGCAGCAAAAGATACACTCTGTGCAGTTATGCCTGTAAATAGTTTGGATGGGAAATCAAAGAGTTACAGCATGAAGGTCATTGCTCTAACCTTTGTGTGTGTGTGTGTGTGTGTGTGTGTGTGTGTGTGTGTGTGGTACCGGGGATTGAACTCAGGGGCACTCGACCAATGGGCCACATCCCCAGCCCCTTTTTGTATTTTATTTTTTATTTAGAGACAGGGTCTCACTGAGTTGCTAAGTGCCTCACCATTGCTGAGGCTGACTTTGAACTCGCGATCCTCCTGCCTCAGACTCCCAAAGTGCTGGAATTACACGTGTGCACCACCCCACCCGGCTTCAGTGCTCTAACCTTAACAGGAAGTTTCCTTGACTTTTCTTGTGTTTATATCCTCTTGAGAACTTGGATTTCACAGTTCTGAGGGTTCTTATTATGCCCTAAGTGCCAAATATTGGAAGCTCCACATGATATATTTATGGCTTTTGTTTTCCCTCTTTCTGGTTTAGAAATGTCTCTGAGTTATGACAAGGGAGCATGATATAAGTTCATCTTGCTCAGTATTTCCAGATGTCTTTTATTTCTTTTTGATGTTTTCAACCAATCTATTGCTCTGCCACTCTCAGCACCTTCCTGTGACAACTATCTGTTCACAAATTCAAGACTGTCAGGTTGATAGTCAGAGAACAGGAAACATTTTATATTTCAAATCTTTTCTTATGTGAGTAAAATAAACAATAAAATCCTAGTAGTTAAAAATACTAACTTCAATTGTTTTCAGTTACATTTCTTTAAAAATTGCTTATTTCCTTTAGGAAAATTTTGAGCTTTATCTTCTATTTATATTTAATATTCACTCTTACAATGCTTCGAAGGGGAAAATTAATTTTAATATAACTTTCTCTGAAATTAGGTAAATGAGAAACTATATTCCTAACATGCTCCTAAACTGGGAATTACTTATTTTGCTACTAGAGATCAAAATAATTTGCAGTAGAAAAAAATCAGGAAAAACAAAAGGATAACGCTTTTCTGATTTAATCTCTATAAAAATGATTTTAGTCTGATACAAAAACTGATAAGATCTTCATCTTCAATTCACAGGATGTTTTCTGAATTGTATATGGTGCCTTACTTTTAAAACTAAATCATTATAGAGCTGGGGTTGTGGCTCAGTGGTAGAGTGTTCATGTAGCATATGTGAAACTCTCGGTTTGATCCTTAGCACCACATATAAATAAATAAAATAAAAGTTTAGAGCCAGTAACTTTGAATTCTAAGAGCACAGTTTGAGGATCAGGTTGTAGAAATTTGAATACTGTGTCTACCAGCTAAATGATGTGTGACATTAAGTAAGTCACTTATCCTCTCTGTGCCTGGTTTCCCACATGAGTAAGTAGTTGTGTATACACTGATATGTAGGTATAAATATTCATGTAAAGCACTGACAACATTAAGTGCTTTATGCATATTCAGTTTTTATGTAAGGGGCTAAAATCTATTTCATTATGATAGAAGTCTTTTATGCTCTGAATTAAAACAAAGTTTACCTTTTATGGTTGTGCAGTGTTTATACTGAACAACGGTATGCTGCAAAAGTTGCCCAAGAGGCTAAAACCCTATCTTTGCTTTTATCAGCTTGCTAATGCTCTCAGGCTCAAGAATTCTCAGAGCCAGTTGGCTCTTCTGATCTGTCCAGCTAGAGAGGTACATTTTTTTCCTAACCCAAGGTACTAGTAAAATCTATAGAGCACACTTTGTTTTTCTTATAACTAAATTATTATTTACTCATATATATATACATATATAGTATATATATAAATCATGATTGCTGTGTATACTTACAGTTATTGAGTACTGAATGTATAGAACAGTACAGTGAAAATTCATAAGGATATTATATCAGGTACTTTCCTTTAAAGGGTTTCTGTTTTATTTAGAAGGTAAGACAAGCACATATAAATAGTAAAACAAATGAGTTATTAAATGTGTTAATATTAACTAGGTGTGAGTAACTTGACAATTATCAGATTAAAAAGTTATCATAGCGGCTGTGGTTATGGCTCAGTGGTAGAGTGCTTGCCTACCATTTGTGAGACACTGGGTTCAATCCTTAGCACCACATAAAAATAAATAAAATAAAGGTCCATTGACAATTAAAAATTTTTTTTTAAAAGTTGTGGTAAAACAGGGAGGCTATGCACATCACAAAAGAGTGGGGAGAACAGAAACAAAAATACCACAAATATAATATTCATACCTGAGTGGATATAGATAGAGTTAAAGGTATTCATAAGATTTAAAGTCAAGGATCATGGTACCATGTGCTAATGTGGGTGTGTGAGTGAGTGAATCAACTTATATGAAATATTTTTTAACAAATTACTTCATAAATTATATATTTTAAATACAAATCAAGGACTTTCTATTTATTACAAGCCCTGAAGTCTATTGAGACTGTAGATCATCAAATCATATATGTAATATTTCTAGAGGCTCTCCTGAGGCTCTGATGGTGGGGCTTTCTAGAGGTTCATGAGACACAATAAAGACAGTAGAACTAGGCAGGGAAGGCATAAATTATTTTAGAGTTTTAGATTTCCTCTTTCAAATTCTTGCTAAGGGGGCTTGAAATCAGGTCTTAAAAATTGTACAGAACAGTGCAAATAAAAATGGATGTGGAGAAGAAGGCAAGGAGTCTATACTGCTGCAGGCCTGTAGGAGGGAGGTAGTTATAAGCAGGGACACATACTTTGGAGCTCAAGCTTTGCAACTCAGCCTGTGATTTGGAACTAGATGTTGCAGTAGGTCAAGTTGTGTCCCCAAAAAGAAGTGTTCACATCCCAATCCTGATAACACTCAAAATGTGAATTTAACTAGAAACAGGGTCTTTGCCAGAGTCATCAAGATGAGGTCCTACTGAATGAGGTGGTTTCTAAAGTCAATGGTTAGTGTTTTTAAGAGAAAAAGAAAAGGGAGAATAGTATACAGAGACTATAGGACATGCAGGAATAAGAAGAATAAAAATAGGTACACTATTGACAGAGAAGGGCATGATTAATTAAGGCACACCAAGGATTGCAGAGTGTCCCTCACAGTTAAGAAAGAGGAATGACAGAGACCTTCCCTACACACCTCCAGAAAGACACTCTGACACCTCTATCCTAGGCTTCTGGCCTTCTGAGCAGTAGAAAGTAAATTTATTTTTAGAAGTCAAATTTGTGGTCCTTTTCCATGGCAACACTAGGAAACTGATAACAGACATATTTAAAGGTATTCCCATCTCTGCTGCATTGTTTTGGACAATTTGCTTCTCAAAATATTTATTGGACATTTAATACACTAAAAATGAACTGAAATCCATGATAATTTCAGTGGAAGAAATAAGGACAATGGCTACATAGAATCCACAACTGATAATACTGTGAGGATTAAGTGAGTCAACAGAAGTAAGGTACTTGAGCTATTTGTGAAATGCATCAGATGCTTAATAGATGGTAGCTTTCAGCTATAAAGGTGGCATAAGCAACAGATATAAACATTGGCATAAGGAAGTCTAAGCATGTGTTAGAATTCTGGTGATAGGAACAAGTTTTTAAAGTACTTTATAGCTTGTAAGTGACTGTGAGGGGAAGGACATGATATAGAGAGATAGTCCTGACATAACTGGTCACATAAGTTAGGAACAAAAAGCAGAGCAAAATAGCATGGCTTATGCACTTGAGTGCAGAAATCAAGCATGTGTGAGTGATGAAGGACCACCAGAACCTAGCTGCCTCTGAGATTTTACCCTGGCTAACCTGCCATTGTCAGATGATTCTGATGGATGGTACTTTCCCAAAACATCACTTGTGGCCTAAGGATGTAGCTTAGTTGTACAGTATTTGCCTGTCATGCGCAAGACCCTGGGTTCAATCCTCAGCAATAGAAAAAAATAATCACTGAGGCCAGACCCCAGCACTTCGTCTACTTTGCTTATTCTTCCTAAGCAATGTGACTCCCAAACTTCACCACAAAAACCTCTGTATACTGATATATATGATTGATGATACCTAAATCTACCTTTTCAACTGTTGTGGACGTTAACAACACGCCAGTAGATGGAAACTCTCTGGCTTTCTCCCACTTCCTTGTTGGTTTTTTTTTTTTTTTTTTTTTAGTTGCTGGGGTTTTTATTTTTTCCCCGACTTAGGTTTAGCTTCTTCTGGCCAGCAGAGAAGGCTAGGGGAAAAACACGCCCCAGCGGAGGTGTGATCGAGAATGGTAAAAGCCGGCTGGAGGCCCACGCCAGCCCCTCACGACGGAAGACAATCAGGGACGCACCAGGGAGCCCAGTCAGAGTTGGAACTCGTTTTATTGAAGAAGATGGACAGCGTTTATAGAAGACATGGGCCAATTAGCAGAAAGATCATAGGGACACATAAGGAGCATGGGCAGATTATATTGGTGGAGCCCCTGGCCTTTCCTTAGTGTGGTTTCAGTACTCACTACACATCAGGGGAATGCCTCCTGATTAAGCCAATTTCCGTATCAGGGAGTGGGAGGCAACCAGAGAGTTAAGTTTTTCTATTCTTTCGGCTGATGTGTTCTTAAGTCCCCAGCACTTACTGATACGGGAACTTGGCCTAGCCAAGGGGCGTTCCCCTGACATGTCGAGAGGTCACACTGCCACTAGGATAGGCTAATGGCTCTGCCAATGTGATTTGCTCATGCTCCCTATGTGCCCCTATGATCTTTCTGCTGATTGGCCCATGTCTTCTATAAAGGCCATCCAACTTCCTCAATAAACCAAGCTCGTGCCTTGACCGGACTTCCTGGTAGCTCTGAGTGTCTTCTGAAGGCAGGTGTGGGTTACCAGTCAGCTCCTGCCATTCCCAATTCTGCCTTACAGCTGGGGTGTGCTCCCCCAGCCTTCTCTGCTGGCCAGAGGAGTCTCACCCCGCGTCAGGGGGAGTTAAAATCCCCAGCAACTCTAAAATCCCAACAATTGGTGCCACACCATGGGGCACGAAGAAGATTGCAACAGAAGGTCTCTGGCAAATCCGGTTAATCGGGCTACAAGGTAGGAGTATCCCCTAATAAAAATGGTGCAAATTTACACTAGATGCGATTAGTCCTCTCCCTCAGAGCCCATGGCCCCTCCCCTTGAATCTCCTCAGAAGTTTTTAGAGGATAAGGGCCATCTGCCATCTTGCCCTCCTTCCCACGCGTGGGACCTGCTATCTTGTGTGGCCGACACGCCACCACCAGTGCCGCTTTGTTCGGCAGGTGAACGTTCGCCACCACCCCTCCGGGTGCAATGGCATTCCCGATAAATGTTGCTTTTTTCAATGATGAATGTCACACCCAGGCCCTCTCGCCCAGCCCGGCAGAGGGAGACTCTGCCAGCAGAGCGGGAGCCAGTGCGGGGGCAGAGCCACGGGCGGGCAGGCCCTTGGCTTGCAGACTTTTCCGGGCACCCACCCGGCTTGAACCGCGCACGGGCCCCGCGCCCCCAGCCCAGCTCCACCGCGGCCCCACAGACCCCGTGGGCCCTTGGCTCCGCGAGGAGAAACTGGTCATGGCACGTTTA
>JAKELJ010000827.1:0-14287 GCA_025594165.1 Tamias sibiricus
AGTACTTTAAAATCACAGAACTACACTTTAGTTCACAAGAGCACACTGTGCTTACTCTCCTGTTCAAGTATCTCAAAAGCTGAATCACTAGGGTAGCAAAAGAGTTCAAACTCACCAGAAAACGTTACAGCCAACTGGAAATAATTCCCACATGTTTCTTAGCTTCTGGGACCTAGTTTTCTTTGTGTATTGCAAAGAAACCCTGACAAAAGATTCCTCTTGTGCCCCTCATGGCTCCCCAAATTTCGGTCACCCCACGATCACGGGTTTTATTGTATAGATCCTACTTGGATGTGTACCCTGCTTGGGGCGAATTTCACTGAAAAAACGCCTGTTAGTTTAATTTCTCAATGGATAATGCTAGAACTTGAAAAGGCAGAAAAGCACTTCAGTATCACAAGAGCACACTGTGCTCCTGTCCTGTTTTAAGTCATCTCAAAACTGAAATCCTATTTTAGCAAAAAGACAGTTTCAAACTCACCAGAAAAGAGGCGTTTTAAGAGCGAGCTGGAAATAATTCCATGTTTCTTTCTTCTGGGCACTAGATTTCTTTGTGTATTTCACAATAAAACACTGAAAAAAAGATTCGCACAAGTGCCCCTCAAGGCACACCCAAGTTTGGTATCCCACCATACAAGAAGTGTTTTGTTTACAGTCTATTGGATGTTTACCCTGATTATGGCGAAAATGCCTGAAAACCGCCTGTGAGTTTAATTCTTAAATGGTTAATGCTAGAAACTTAAAAAAATGGGCAGAACAACTCTTTATTGCATAAGAGCACACTGTGCTTCTGCTACTCCTGGTTCAAGTAATCTCTCAAAGCTGAATCACTAGGTAGCAAAATATTTTTAAAAACTCACAGAAAAGCGTTTTAGCGAACTGGAAATAATTCCAAGTTTCTTTCTTAGAGCTTCTGTGGGTACTAGGTTTCGTTTGTGGTATTATCAAAATGGAAACTCTGACAAAATGATACTCACTTGTGCCCCCTCCATGGCTCTGCTCACCCAGTTTGGTCAATCCACCATCACGGGTTTGTTGTTTAGAGCCTATTGGATTTTTACCCTGATTAGGCGAATTTCACTTGAAAAACAAACGGAACGCCTGTAGTTTTAATTCCTCAATGGTTAATGCTAGAACTTTTGAAAAATGCAGAAAACCACTTCAGATCACAAGAGCACACACTGTGTGCTCAGTATCTGTTCCTGGTTCAAAGTATCTCAAAGCTGAATCACTAGGTAGCCCAAAGAGTTTCAAGAAAACTCACACAGAAAAGATTATAATTTAGCCAACTGGAAAAAATTCCATGTTTCTTAGCTTCTGGGATACTCACTAGGTTTCTTTCTTTGTGTATTCATCATCAAATGAAACTAACTCTGACAAAATGAATCTCTCTTTTCTCTTGTGCCCCTCAATTTCTCCCCAAATTTGGTCATCCCAGGACACAACGGTGTTTTGGTGTACAGATCCTATTGGAAGTTTACTCTTGATTTTGGCAAATAATCACTGAAAACGCCAGTGAGCTTTAATTCTTAGAAATGGTTAATGGCTAGAACTTTAAAAATGCAGAACAAGAACATTTAGATCCCAAGAGCACACTGTGCTTCCGCTGTCCTGGTTTCCAAGTATCATCAAAGCTGAATCACTAGTTAGCAAAAGAAGTTTCAAAATCACAAAAGAAAAGCGTTTTAGCCGAACTGGAAATAATTCCATTTTTTTCTTAGCTTCTTGTACAAACAGGAATCTATGTGTAGTTCAATGAAACTCTGACAAAAATCATTCTCATCTTGAGCCCCTGCCAGTGCTCGCCAATTTTGGTCATCCCCACCTTCAAGGGTGTTTTGTTTACAGTCTATTGGATATTTACCCCTGATGTAGGCCTAAAAAAGCCTGAAAACCGCCTGTGTAGTTTAATTCTTAAATGGTTAATGCTAGAACATTAAAAACGCATAACAACACTTTAGTGTTCACAAGAGCACACTGTGCTTCAGTCCTAGTTCAAGTAACTCAAAGCTGAATCACTAAGGTAACAAAAGAGTTTCAAACTCACAAAAAAGCGTTTTATGTAGCCAACTGGAAATAATTCCATGTTATTGCTTCTAGCTTGTGTGTACTAGGATTTCTTTGTGAGTATTAACAATGAAAACACCACTGAACAAAAAGATTCTCAGTCTTGTGCTCCCTCAATGGCTCCCCAAACTTCGGTCCAATCCACCATCTAAGGGTGTATATGTTTAGAGCCTATTGGATATTACCCCTGATTAAGGCGAATTTCACTGGAAAATGCCTGTAGTTTAATTCCTCCAATGGTTACAGCTAGAACTTTGAAAAAGCAGAAAAGCAACTTCATATCATAACAAGAAGCACACTGTCCCTTTCTGTCCCTGGTTCAAGTATGCTCAAAGCTGAATCACTAGGTAAGCAAAAGAGTTTCATCAAACTCACAGAAAAGCATTTTAGGCGCACTGGAAATAATTCGTATGTTTCTTAGCTTCTGGGCAGTAGGTTTCTTTGTGTATTTCAGTGAAACACTGACAAAATGATTCTCCCTCTTGTGCCCACTCAAAGGCTCCCCCAAATTTGGTCAATTCCCACCATCTACGGTTTTTTGTATTAGAGCCTATTGGAATGTATCCCCTGATTAGGACCGAATTTTCACTGAAAAAACGCCTGTTTAGTTTTAATTCCTCAATGGTTACATGCTAGAGACTTTTGAAAATGCAGAAAATCACTTCATAACACAAAGCAGCACACTGTGCTCCTGTCCTGGTTCTCAAGTAATCCTCAAAACTGAATCACTAGTTAGCACAAAGAGTTTCAAACTCACAGAAAAGCGTTAATAGGGCCAACTGGAAATACATTCCATGTTTCTTAGCTTCTGGCACTCGGCTGCCAAAGTTCTCTCTTTGTGTATTTTCAATGAAACTCTGAAAACAAGTAATCGCTCATGTGCCCCTCCAAGGGCTCCCCAAGTGGTGGTCTTCCCACCATCAAGGGTTTTTTGTTTTACAGTCTCTATTGGATGTTTACCCTGATTAGGCGACAATGCCTTAAAACACTCACATGTGAGTTTAAATTCATTAAAAGGTTATTGCTAGAACTTTAAAAAACACATAACAACACTTTATCGTTCACAAGAGCAACAAGCTCGTGCTCTCCTCTCCTGGTTTCAGAGTATCACAAAGCAGAATCACTAGGTAAGCAAAAGAGTTTCAAAACTCACAGAAAAGCGGTTCAGCAGCCAACCTGGAAATATTTTTCCATTGTTTCTTAGCTTCTGGGTAACTAGGTTTCTTTGTGTATTGCAAATGAAACTCTGACAAAATGATTCTCTCTTTTGCCCCTCATTGCCTCCCCAAATTTGGCGTCATCATCCCACGATCACGGGTTTTTTTGTAATAGAGCCTATTGGATGTTTATCCCTGATTGGGGCGAATTTCACTGATAAACTCCCTGTTAGTTTAAATTCCTCAATGGTTTAATTCTAGAACTTTGAAAATGCAGAAAAGCACTTCAGATCACAAGAGCACACTGTGCTCTCAGTCCTGTTTTTAAGTATCCCTCAAAACTGTAATCACTAGTTAGCACAAACAGAAAGATTATCAAACTCACAGAAACAGCGTTTTTAGCGAGCTGGAAATAATTCCATGTTTCTTAGCTTCCTGGGCACTAGGTTTCTTTGTGTATTCAACAAATGTAACTCCTCTGAAAAAATGAATTCGCTCCATGTTGCCCCATCAAGGCTCCCCAAGTTTTGGTAAATTTCCCACCATCAAAGAGATGTTTTTGTTTACAGATCTATTGGATGTTTACACCTGATGTAGGCGAAAAATGCCTGAAAACGCCTGTGAGTTTTTAAATTCTTTAAATGCGGTTAATGCTAGAAACTTTAAAAATGCAGAACAACTCCTTTTAGTTCAATAGAGCACACTGTGCTTCTATCCCTGGTTTCAAGTATCTCAAAGCTGAATCAACTAGGTAGCCAAAATGAATTTTTCCCAAACTCACAGAAAAGCATTTTAGCCAAGCTGGAAATAAATTTCCATGTTTCTTATAAGATCGTGTGGTACTAGGTTTTGTTCTGTGTATTATTCAATGAAAACTCTGACAAAAAATGATTCTCTTCTTGTGCCCCTCATCGGCTCCCCCAAGTTTTTGGTCAATCCCACCATCACGGGTTTTGGTTGTTTAAGAGCCTATTGGATATTTACCCTGATTAGGGCCCGAATTTATTTCGACTGAAAAACGCCTAGTAATTTAACTACCCTCAATGGTTAATGCTAGAACTCTTTGCAAAATGCAGATAACCACTTCAGATCACAAGAGCACAACACTTGTGCTCCTGTGCCCTGGTTCAAGTATCCCTCAAAAAACTGAATCCACTAGTTTGCAAAAGTAGATTCAAAACCTCACAGAAAAGGCGTTTTAGGCGAGCCTGGAAATAATTTTCCATGTTTTCTTAAGCTTCTGGGCACTATGGTTTCTTTGTGTATTTCAATTAAACTCTCTGAAAAATGATGAATTCGCTCATGTGCACCCTCGCAAGGCTCCCCATGTTTTGTTTCATAAACACCCACCATCAAGAGTGTTTTTGTTATACAGTCTATTGGATGTTTACCCTGATTAGTGCGAAAATGCCATGAAAACGCCTGTGAGTTTAATTCCTTAAATGGTTAATTCTATTTAACTTTAAAAACGCAACAAAAAACACTTTTAGTTCATCGAAGAGCACAACTGTTGCTTCTTCATCCTGGTTTCAAGTATCCTCAAAGCTGAATCACTAGGGTAGCAAAAGAGTTATTAAAACTCACTAGAAAAGCGTTTTAGAGCCAACATTAAATACATTCCATCCCATATTCTTAGCTTGTGAGTACTTAGGTTTCTTTGTGTATTTCCATGAAACTCCTTGACAAAATAATATTTCTACATCTTGTGCCCCTGCAATCAGGCTCCCCAAGTTTTGGTCATTAAACCATCCAGGTCAAGGGTGTTTTTGTTTTAGAGCCCTATTGATATTTAACCCTGAATAGGGAGGGCGAATTTTGCAACCTGAAAATGGGCCCTGTATTTTAATTCCTTCAATGGTTTAAAGCTAGAACTTTGAAAAAGCAGAAAAGTCACTTCATATAACCAAGAGCCAACGACTGTGCTTCATGTCCTGGTTTCAAGTATCCCTCAAAGCTGAATCCACTAGGTAACAAAAAGAGCTTATTCAAAACTCACAGAAAAGCGTTATAAAAGCGAACTGGAAATAATTTCCAATGTTTCTTACTTCTGTGCAGTAGGGTTTTCTTGTGTGTATTTCAATGAAACTTTGAAGGAATGATTCACTCATGTGTCCCCACAAAGGCTCCCAAAGATTGGTCCATACCCCAATCATTACAGGGTGTTTTTGTTTACAGTCTATTGGGATGTTTACCCTGATAAGTCCGAAAATCGCCTGAAAACCGCCTGTGATTTTAATTCTTAAATTGGTTAATGCTAAGAACTTTAAAAAACGCAGAACAACACTGTTAGGTTCACAAGAGCAACACTGTGCCTTCTCCTCCTGGATCAAGTGTCCTCAAACAGCTGAATACACTCTAGGTAGCAAAAGAGTATTCAAACTCACAGAAAAGCGTTTTTATCCGCAATGTAAATAATTCCAAGTTTCTTAACGTGTGGGTACTAAGGTTTCTTTGTGTATTCATCATTGAAAACTCTGACAAAAATGATTCCTCCTATCCTTGTGCCCCCTCATCGGCTCCACCCAAATTTAGGTCAATCCACCATCACTGGGTTTTTTATGTTAGAAAGAGCCAAATGGATGTTTTACCCCTGATTAGGCGAATTATCACTGGAAAACTGCCTGTTAGTCTTAATTCCTCAAGGTATAATGCTAAGAACTTTTGAAAATGCAGAAAAGCACTTCAATATCACAAGAGCACACTGTGCTCCTGTCCTGGTTCAATAGTATCTCAAACAACTGAATCACTTAGGTTAGACAAACGAGTCTTAACAAAATCACAGAAAAGCGTTTGTAAGGGCGAACTTGGAAATAATTGCATGTTTTCATATAGCTTCTGGCACTCAGGTTTCTTTTATGTAATTTCAAAGAAACCTCAGAAAAACCATGAATTCGCTCATGTGCCCCTCAAGCTGGGCTCCCCAAGTGTCTGGTCATGCCACCATCAACGGGTGTTTATTGTTTTACAGTCTATTTGGATGTTTAACCCTGATTTAGGGCGAAAATGTACTCTGAAAATGCCTGTGATTTATAATGTCTTAAATGGTTTAATGATAGAACGTTTATAAAACACAGAAACAAGACACTTATAGTTTCACAAGAGCAGCTACATCTGTGCTTCTCTCACTGCATCCAAGTAATTCTGAAAGCCAGACTCACTAGGTAAGCAAAATAGGTTTCGAAACTCACAAGAAAAGGAGTTTCTAGCCAACATGGAAATAATATCCATGTTTCTTAGCCTGTTGGGAACTAGTTTTCTTCTTGTGTATTTCAATGAAATTCTGACAAAATGATTCCTCCTCCTAGTGCCCCTCATGGCTACCCAAGTTATTGTCAATCCCACCAATCAACGGGTTTTTTGTTTTATAGAGCCTAATATGGATAATTAACCCTGATTAGGTCGAATTACACTGAAAAACGGCCTGTAGTATTAATTCCGATCTAAGTGGTTAATAGCTCAGAACTTTGAAAATGACAGAAAACCACTCTTCAGCATCACAAGAGCACAACACTGTGCTCACTGTACTCGTTTCAAGTATCTCAAGCTGAATCACTAGGTAAGTATAAAAGAGTTTTTAAACTCCAACAGTAAAAGCGATTTAGCCCAACTGGAAATTAATTCCATGTTTCTTAAGCTTCCTGGGAACTATGTTTCTTCTGTGTGTATTTTCAATAAAAACTCTTAAACAAATTATTCTCACTTGTGTGCCCCACAATGCTCCCTCATAGTTTGGTCATCGCCCACCATCAAGTGTGTTTTATGTTACAGTCTAATTTGGATGTTTTACCCTGATTAGGGCGAAAAATGCCTGAAACACGCTTGTGAGTTTTAATTCTTAAATGGTTAATGCTATTACTTTTAAAAACTCAGAAAAACACTTTAGTTTCCACAAATGAAGCCACCACTGGTGCTTCTCTCCTGGTTCAAATGTATCCTCTAAAGGCTGAACTCACTAGGTAAGCAATAAGAGTTTCAAACTCACAGAAAAGTGTTTTTAGCCTGACTGGAAAGTAATTTCCATGTTTATAAGCTTGTTGGGTAATTCAGGTTTCCTTTGTGTAATTTCAATGACGCTCTGACAAAATGATTCTCCACTTGTGCCCCTCATGGCTCCCCAAGTTTGGTCAATCCACCATCATGGGTTTTTTTTTTAGAGCCTATTGGATATTTAACCCTGATTAGGCGAATTTTTCACTGAAAAACGCATCTGTAGATTAATTTTTCAATGGTTAATGCTAGAACTTTAAAATGCAGAAAATGAGGCTTTTCAGATCAACAAGAGCAACACTTGTTGGCTTCAGTCCTGGTTCAAGATAATCTCAAAAGCTCGAATCATCACTAGGTTAGCAAAAGGAGTTTTTCAAACTTACAGAAAAGCGATTTAGCCAACTGGAAATAATTCCATGTTTTCTTTAGCTTCTGGGTACTAGGTTTTTCGTTACTGTGTATTTCTCAGTGAAACTCTGACAAAATGATTCTATTCTTGTGCACCCTCATCGGCTCCCCAAATTTTGGTCATCCCACCATCGACGGTGTTTATTTATTTGAGAGCCTCTTTGGATATTTACCCTGAATTAGGGGCGAATTTCACTGAAAACGCCTGTAGTATTACAATTCCTCAATGAGTTTAAAGCTAAGAACAATTGAAAAAGCAGAAAAGCACTTTCATATCACAAGAGCACACTGTCCATGCTAGTCCTGGTTCAAGAATCTCAAAAGCTGAATCACTAGGTAACAAAGAGAGTTCTTCAAACCATCACAGAAAAGCGATTTAAGCCAACTGAAAATAATTCCATGTTTCTTATCTTCTGGCACAAGGTTTTCTTTTGTGTAATTTTTTGAATGAAACTCCTGAGAAAATGATTCTCCTCATGTGCCCTCTCCAGGCTTCCCCCAAGTTTGGTCATCCCACCATCAAGCGGTGTTTTGTTTTTAGAGCCTATTGGATATTTTAACCGCTGATTAGGCGAATTTCACTGGCAAATGCCCTGTATGTTTTTAATTCTTCAATGCGGTTGAAAGCTAGAAACTTTGAAAAAGCAGAAATGAAAAGCACTTTCATATGACAAGAGCATCCCTGTGCCTTCTGTTCTCCTGGTCTTCAAGTATACTCAAAGCGTGAATCACAAGGTAACAAAAGAGATTTCAAAACTCACAGAAAAGCGTTTTAAAGCGAACTGGAAATAATTCCATGTTTCTTAGCTTCTGTGCAGTAGTTTTCTTTGTGTATTTCAATGAAACTTTGAAGTGCGAATGATTCTCTCATGTGTCCCTCCAAGGCTCCCAAAGATTGGTCATATCACCCATCATCAAGGGTGTTTTGGTTTATCAGTCATTGGATCTGTTTATCCTGATTAGGCGAAAATGCCTGAAAAAACTGCCCTGTGAGTTTAATTCTTAAAATGGTTTAATGCTAAGAACTTTAAAAAACAAAGAACAAAACTCTTAGTATCACAAGAGCACACTTGTGGCTTTCTCCTCCTGGTTCAAGTGTCTCAAAAAAGCTGAATCACTAGGTAGCAAAAGAGACATTCAACAAAACTCACCAAAAAGCGATTTTAGCAAACTGGAAATAATTCCCATGTTTCATAGCTTTCAGGGAACCTAGAGTTTATTTTGTGTATTGCAATGAAACTCTGACAAAATGATTCTCATCTTGTGCCCCCTCATGGCTCCCCAAATTTGGTCATACCCACAATCACGGGTTTTTTTACCGTATAGAGATCTATATGATGTTTTCCCTGATTAGGGCGAAATTCACTGAAAACGCCCTGTAGTCTTTAATTCTTCAAATGGTTTAATTGCTAGAACTTATGAACAATGCAGAAAAGAACTTCCATATCACAAGAGAGCACACTGACTTTGCTGTCCTGATTTCAAGTATACATCAAAGAGCTGATTCACTAGGTAGCAAAAGAGTTTCAAACTCAACAGAAAAGCATTTCTAGCGAACTGTAAATAATTCCATGTTTCTTAGCTTTTGGGCACAAGGGTTTCTTTGTGTATTTCAATGAAACTCTGAAAAAATATTCTCTCATGTGCCCCTCGCAGGCTCCCCAAGTTTTGGTCTCCTTACACCATCAAGGGTGTTTTGTTTTAGAGCCTATTGGATATTTACCCTGATTAGGCGAATTTTCACTGAAAATAGCTCTGTATTTTTAATTCTTCAATGGTTAAAGCTAGAATCTGAAAAAGCAGTAAAAGCACTTTTTTCATATACAAGAGCACACTGTGCTATCTGTCCGGTTCAAGAATCCTCAAAGCTGAATCACTAGGTAACAAAAGAGTATCAAACTCACAGAAAGCGTTTTAGGCGAACTGGAAATAATTTCCATGTTTCTTAGTCTTCTGTGCAGTAATGTTTCCTTTTGTATTTCAATGAAACTTTGAAGAAATGGATTCTCTCATGTGTCCCTCAAGGCTCCAAAGATTGGTCATACCCATCATCAAGGGTGTTTCTTGTTTTATAGCTCCCTATTGGTTGTTTTCACCATGATTAGGCAAAAATGCATGAAAAACGCCTGTGAGTTTAAGTTCACATAAATGGTTTCATGCGAGAACTTTTTAAAAACGCAGAACAACACTTTAGTTCACAAGAGCACACTGTGCTTCTCCTCCCTGGTTCAAAAGTGTCTCAAATGCAGAAAATCACTAAGTATGCAAAAGAGTTTCAAAACTCACAGAAATAGCCGTTTTCTAGCCAATGGGAAAAGAATTCCCATGTTTCTATAGCTTGTGAGGTACTGCAGAGGTTTCCTTTTTCTTTTGTGGTATTTCAATGAAATTCTGACCAAATGATTCTCTCTTTGTGCCCCTCATGGCTCCCCAAAATTTAGTCCAATCCACCATCACGGGTTTTTTGATTAGAGCCTATTGGATGATTACCCTGATTATGGCGACTTTCCACTGAAAACGCCTGTTAGTTTAATTCCCCCTCAATGGTTAATGCTAGACTGTTGAAAATGCAGTAAAAGCACTTAATAACACAAACAGCACACTGTGCTCCTGTCCTGGTTCAAGTATCTCACAAAACTGAATCACTAGTTAAGCAAAAGAAGTTTCAAACTCCACAGAAAAAAGCGTTCTTAGCGAACTCGGAAAATATTTCCATGTTTTTCTTAGCATTCATGGGCACCTAGGTTTCATTTGTGTATGTTCCAATGCAAACGCCTGAAAAAAAATGATTGGCACTCATGTGCCCCTACCAGGCTGCCCCGAAGTGATGGTCATTTCACCACCACCCATCAAGTGGTGTTTTTGAGTATTTACAGTCCTATTGGATGGTTTTACCCACCCTTGAGTTAGTCGACAATTGCCTGAAAAACTCCTGTAGAGTTCTATAATTCTTAAAATGGTTTAATTGCTATCACTTTAAAAACACAGAAAAGCACATCAGATCACAAGTCAGCACACTGGGCTTCCTGTCCTGTTTCCAAGTATCCCACAGCTGAATCACTAGGTAGCAAAAGAGTTTCAAACTCATACAGAAAAAGCGTTTCTCTAAGCCAACTGGAAATAATTCTCATGTTTCTTAAGCTTCTGGTAACAAGGTTTCTTTGTGTATTTCAATGAAACCTGTAATCTGACAAAATGATTCTCTCTTGTGCCCCTCACATGCTCCCCTAGTTTGTGGTCAATGCCCGCCATCACGGGTTTTTTGTTTAGAGCCTATTGATGTTTATATACGCCGGATTAGTGCGAATTTCACACTGAAAACGCCTGTAGTTTAATTCTTCAATGGTTTTAATGCTAGAACTATGAAAATTCAGATAACACTCACAGATCACCTAGAGCATACTGTGCTTCTGTTCCTAGTTCAAGTATCTCAAAGCTGAATCACTAGTAGCAAAAGATTTTCAATCTCTCCACAGAAAGAGCGTTTTTAGCCAACTGGAAATAATTCCAAGTTTCTTTAGCTTGTGGGTAATTAGGTGTTCTTGTGTATTTCAATGAAGGCTCTGACAAAATGATTCTCTCCTTGGTGCCCCACATGGCTCCCCCAGTTGGTCAATCCACCATCACGGTTTTTTGTTTAGCAGCTATTGATATTTACCTCTGAGTAGGCGAATTTCACGACAACGCCTGTAGATTAAATTTTTCAAATGTTTAAAGCTAAACTTTGAAAATGCAGAAAAGCTTTTCAGATCACAAGAGCACACTGTGCTTCTCCTGTTCAAGTATCTCAAAGCTGATCACTAGGTAGCAAAAGAGTTTCAAACTTACAGAAAAAGCGATCGCCAACTGGAAATAATTCCATGTTTCTAGCTTCTGGGCACTAAGCCAAGGTTTCTTTGGTGTACTTTCAATAAAACTCTGAAAAAATGATTCGCCTCATGTCGCCCCTCATGGGCTCCCAACGGGTGGTCATCCCAAACCATCAAGGGTGTTGTGTATACAGTCTATTGGATTTTTACCCTGATTAGGCGAAAATGCCTGAAACCCCCTGTGAGTTTAATTCTTAAATGGTAATGTTAGAACTTAAAACACAGAACAACACTTTATTCACAAGAGCACCCTGGTGCTTTCTCCTCCTGGTTCAAGTATCTCAAAGCTGAATCACTAGGTAGCAAAAAGTTTCAAAACTCACAGAAAAGCGTTTTAGCCAACTGGAAATAATTCCATGTTTCTTAGCTCTCTGGGTAACTAGTTTTCTTTGTGTAATTTCAATTGAAATTCCTGACTAAATGATTCTCCTCATTTGTGCCCTCTCATGGCTCCCAAGGTGTAAATTCCACCATCACGGGTTTTTTGTTTAGAGGCCTACTCTGGATATTTACCCTGATTAGCGAATTTCACTGAAAACGCCTGTAGTTTAATTAGTTATTGTTAATGCTAGAACTTTGAAAATGCATAAAACCACTTCAGATCACAAGAAAGCACCCTGTGCTCCTGTACTGGTTCAAGTATTCAAAGCTGAATCACAGGGTATAAAAGAGTTTTCAAAACTCACAGAAAAGCGATTTAGCCAACCTGAAATAATTCCATGTTTCTAGCTTCTTCTGTGCACTAGGTTTCTTTGTGTATTTCAATGAACTCTGAGAAATGATTCCGCTCATGTGCCCCTCATGGCTCACCAAGTGTGGTCATCCAGATCACGGGTTTTTTGTATAGAGCCTATTGATATTTACCCATATTAGCAAATTTTCCCTGAAAACCGCCTGTTAGTTTTATTTCTCAATAGATAAGGCTAAAACTTTGAAAATGCAGAAAAGCACTTCAGATCACAAGAGCAACACTGTGCGTCGTTCCTGGTTCAAGTATCTCAAAGCTGAATCACTAGGAACAAATGAGTTTCAAAACTCACGAGAAAAGCGTTTAGGAGAACTGAATAATTCCATATTTCTTAGGGCCCCCTTCTAGGGAACTAGGTTTCTTTGTGTATTTCAATGAAACCTGACAAAATGATTCTCGTCATGTGCCCCTCAAGTGCTCCCCATGTTTTGGTCATACCCAACATACAAGGGTTTTTGTTTACAGTCTATTGATGTTTACCCCGATTAGCTAAATGCCTGAAAACGCCTGTGGGTTTAATTCTTAAATGTAATGCCGATTACCTTAAAATGCAAAAAACAACTTTAGTTTACAGAGCACACTGTCTCCTCCTGGGTTCTAGTACTCAAAGCTGAATCACTAGGTAGCAAAAGGAGTTTTTAAACTCACAAGAAAAGCGATTTAGCCGCAACTTTAAGAATTTCCTGTTTCTTAGCTTGAGGGTACTAGTTCTTTGTGTATTTCAATGAACACTCTGAAAAAAATGTTTCTCGCTCATGGTGCCCCTCCAGCTCCCAAGGTTTGGTCATCCCACCATCAAGGGTGGTTTTTGTTTACAGTCTAATTTATGTTTACCCTGATTAGGCGACAATCCGAAAACGCCGTGAGTTTAATTCTTATATGGTTAATGCTAGAACTTTAAAAACGCAGAACAACACTTTAGTCACAAGAGCACACTGGGCGTCTGTCGAAGGGTTCAAGGTATCTCAAAGCTGAATCACTAGGTAGAGCAAAAGAGTTTCAAAACTCACAGAAAAGAGCGTTTTAGAGCCAACTGGAAATAATCCATGTTCTTAGCCTGTGGTACTAGTTTTCTTTGTGTATTTCAATAAAACTCTGGCAAAATGATTCTATCTTTGTGCACCTCATCGGATCCCCAAATTTGGTCATTCCCACCATCTCTCGTTTTTTGTCTCGAGCCTATTGGATATTTACCCTGATTAGGCGAATTCACTGAAAACGCCTGTACTTTAATTCCGCAATGGTTAATGCTCAGAACATTGAAATGCAGAAAACCACTCAGATCACAATGCACACTGGTCTCCTGTCCCTGGTTCAAGTATCTCAAAGCTGAATCTCTAGGTAGCAAAATAGTTTCAAAACTCACAGAAAAGCGTTTTAGCGAACTGGAAATAATTCCAGGTTTCTGAGCCTTCTAGGCACTAGGTTTTTCTTTGTGTATTTCAATGAAAAAGCTGAAAAAATGATTCTCTCATGTGTCCCCCCCCCCCTGCAGGCTCCCCAAGTTTGGTCATGCCACCATCAAGTGTGTTTTGTTTACAGTCTATTGGATGTTTTACCCTGATTAGGCGAAAATGCCTGAAAAGGCCTGTGAGTTTATAATTCGTAAATGGTTAATGCTAGAACTTTAAAAACGCAGAACAACACTTTAGTTAACAAAGCACACTGTGCTTCTTCCTGGTTCAAGATTCTCAAAGCTGAATCACTAGGTAGCAAAAGAGTTTCAAACTTCACAGAAAAGCGATTTAGCCAACTGGAAATAATCCATGTGTTTTTTAGCATGTTGGGTACTAGGTATCTTTGTGATTTCAATGAAACTCTGACACAATGATTCTCTCTTGTGCCCCTCATGGCTCCCCAAGTTTGGTCAATTCCACCATCACGAGGGATTTTTTGTTAGGAGCTATTGGATGTTTACCCGGATTAGGCGAATTTCACTGAAAACGCCTGTAGTTTAAATTCCTCAATGGTTAATGCTCGAACTTTGAAAATCAGAAAACCACTTCAGATCACAAGAGCACACTGGGCTTCCTGTCCCTGTTTCAAGTATC
>JAKELJ010000828.1:0-14284 GCA_025594165.1 Tamias sibiricus
AGTAGCGCGGTCTCTCACACTGACCTTGTTTCGCACGGCCTGTGCACCGCCCAGGCGGTTTTGCAGGAGCCTCGGGGCTCCAGCCGCTGCAGACAGCTTGTCTCTTTCTCTCTCTGGTAGTGGTAATCAAACCATCCAGAATATCGGTATTTTCAGTCCATATATATATAATGAAAGGCAATTTAATCTGCTTGTGTTGGTATTCTTTCCACGGAGCTGTCCTGAAGTGCGGCTTCCTCTAATCCGCCATCATGGATCTCCCAACTTCTTTTTAATTGGTAACAAGGATTAACCTTTTCTATGTTGGATAAAAATGAAACTTGAAGCCCGAGGCGCAGCCGGTGGCGCACGCCTGTAATCCCAGCACTTGGGAGGCTGAGGCAGGAGGATCGCGAGTTCAAAGCCAGCCTCAGCAATGGCGAGGCACTTAGCAACTCAGTGAAACCCTGTCTCTAATTAAAATACAAAAAAAAGGGGCTGGGGATGTGGCCAGGGGTCAAGTGCCCCCCCTGAGTTCAAATCCCTGAGGTACCAAAAAAAAAAAAAAAATGAAACTTGATTTACGCCCCAAGTCCAGCTCTAAGATAAGCTACTCCAGCCATATCCAAAGCATAACAAACTGCTGCTGCTGCTGTTTTTAAAAAAGCCAACCTTACTTGCAATTTATAAAAGAGTATGATTCAGCTCCTGTTCTTGATAAGTTTCCTATTACAATGTCTGAAAGGTATTGCTTTTCCTGAGGGCGGCAAAAGAAATGACGATCAGCACCCCGCACTCGCCCCGCACGCCCCCCCCGCAGGAACCGCAACCCCCCCCCCCATGGCGCCCTCACTTTTCTTGTGGGCAATTAGGGTATTTCAATCATGCCTGCCAGGCTTTCTATAAGATTTAAGAGCAATTACAAAACTATTGATTTGCAAGACTGTTTCTTTGTTGTTCCATTGTGCAGGTAGAATTGTTTCTGAAGATGGACAGATATGGAGATTGGCACATGGGAGAAAAATATCAAAAAGTTATAAATATAGACATCATATTTTAATAAAAAAAAATGTTTCAAGAAAGTCTTTATATGACAAAAATGAATGAAAAGGATTTATGATAAGAAAGTAAGACATAAAGTTTATGTTGAAAATTAAGGGTTTATGATGGGAAATTGAACATAAGGTTTATGATGGGAATTAAATATAAGGTTTTATAGAAAAGATTGAAAAGTTTAAAAAAGAGGGTCTAAACAAATAATAAGAAGGTCTAAGCACAAGTGATACGAAGGTCTGAGCAAGTGATACGAAGGTTGGTCTGAGCAAGTGATACAAAGGTCTGAGCAAGTGATAAGAAGGTCTAAATAAATGACAAAAAAGGTCTAAGAAAATACATTAAAAAAATCCTATGTAAATAAAGATAAATTTCAAAAAGTTTGTAATTAAAACTGGGCTCAATAACTAACAAGCCTCTAGTAAAATAAAAAGGTATTTTAAAAGTCAATAGAAAAAAAGCCCTGATGTCCTTTAAACATCTGATCAATGGAGGCCAGAAAGAAAACTGGTCCCAAGGATGATGGGCACCCCACTGTAAACGATCTGACTTAATCAATGCTTCTTTGTCCCCTGTCCAGGGCCTCCTCAAGATGTCCGTGAATGGGATTACAATACGGCTGCAGGTAGGAAGAGGCTCCAAGTCTATCACCAGACCCTAATGGGAGTCTCCCAGGCAATAATTCGCAAGCCCACTAATTTGGCCAAGGTATACTCAGTTATCCAGAATTTACTAGAGAACCAGGCAGCAATAGTGATGTCTTTTGTCAATCAGGCAGCGTCAGATATAAAGTGCAGTTGCAAGAAAATAAAAGATTTAAAAGGGGGAAAAAAAATTCAAGACTTGTGGAGGATAGCTCAAAGGATGTTTTATAATAGAGACATACCAGAAGAAAAACATCTTAGAGAGCTACTAGGGAAATAACTAGAGCATTGGCTCTGGCAATGCAAGGCACAAGGACCAGAAAGAAGAACAAAAAAAGAGCAGGCTTCCAGATAATTGACCACCTGGAAATTCAGGGTTACATGATCTGGACAAAACTAGTGTGCTACTATAGTAGAAAGAAGCAGGAAAATTTAGAGATAATCAGTGGCAAAATAAGACACAAGCCCAGAAAGAGGACTATTTTAAGAAATCCCAAAGCCCCAATTCCCCACGTCAAATGAGAAAGTTTCTGGGATCGGCTGGCTTCTGCCGGTTATAGATTCCAGGGTTTGCGCGAATTAGCCAAACCACTATATGAGGCCAAAAGAGAAATAAACAGCCCTCATGGTAAAAGATGCTGACAAAACTGACTATGGAGACAAGAGTTACATGTGACCACTCCACATGCTATTGAAGGTGTTCTGAGACAACCTCCGGATCGATGGCTCAGCAATGCCCCCGGCTCACTCACTATCAGAGCCTATTGCTTAACCCTCTCAGATCATCTTTCAGGCACCCTCGGCCACTCAATCCGGCGATGCTGCTGCCAGACCCTGATATGGACAAGACCCTTGCATGATTGCTCAGAAGTCCTAGCCCAGGTTCATGGGCTCAGCAAGCAACCTGCGAGATCTTCAGCTGCCAAATGCAAATGCAGTATGGTTAATGGATGGGCGCAGCTTTATGCACCAAGGTCAGAGGTATGCGGGCGCAGCAATGGTGACTGAGACAGAGGGTGATTTGGGCTGAGCCGCTGCCGGTGGGCACTTCTGCCCAAAAAGCAGAACTGATGGCCATGACTAAGGGCGCTGACACTGGAGAAAATAAAAAATTGACTGTATATACGGACATCAAAAAAACCAACTGATCCGTATCCAGGGGCAACAGCCTAGCTAATAAGACAGCACGGAAAATAACACTTCAGAGAGAACTGATTATAGTCGCTCAACTCCCGGACCCTGACCCACGAATCCTCCCAAAGACCCGGACTACACGGAAGAAGACCTGCTATGGATCCACCAACAGCCTATGTGAAGGAGCCCCAATTAGGGAGATGGCTATTGCAGTCAGCTGGAAGCCATAAGTTCCACCTGATAATAAGTATGTATGTGACGCACCTGTAAATGCACGTGAGGCCACCACAAAGCTAAAGGTATATAAACCGGGTGAAAGCGGGTCGGAGTGAGGAGAAGAATGAATTCATCAGTCAGGCATGCAGTCGCTCGGTCAGAAAAAGAGTTCGGGTCAGAGAAGAAGAAAAGAATCAGAGCGGCCAGAAATGTAGGCAGAGCGGTTACAGAAGAGAAACCAGATAAGAAGAAGTAATGGCTGGTCGAGTTAGACCGAGGGCTCCGCGAGGAAGAAAGAAGAAAGAAGAAAGAAGCTTCTAAAAGCTAAGCTCTCTCTCTCTCTAAAGAAGAAATCTCTCTCTTTCAAGCTCTCTCTCTTTCCTCTCTAAGCTCTAAGAAGGAAGAAGAAAAAGCTCTATCTTTCTCTCTAAGCTCTAAGAAGAAGAAGAAGAAAAAGCTATCTCTAATCTTTTCTCGCTCTAAGCTCTTTTAAGAAGAAGAAAAATCTTTCTTTCTCTCTCTAAGCTCTCTCTAAGAAGTAGAAGTAAAAGTAGTAATAGCTTTACTCTGCCTCCGAGTTTTCCTCCTGGGTTTCGGTTTACCAGGCAGCTTACACCTATGGTCCAATGCTTAGACAGGTGGGTGGAGAGACTCCAGGTGCCACTTAATCCTTCCAGAACTGTTGGGACAGAAGGTATTGTGCAGGCTCCACCAGAACACCCACATGGGGACAAGGAAACTACAGGACTTGATGCGGTATGGCAGGAATCAGAGTTAAAGGTGATGCAAGATAAGATAGAACAGATTGTCCAAAAAAATTATAAGGTATGTAAGTTGACAAATGCAGGATATAGCAAACAAGAATCAGGAAAACAGAGTAAGAGGGGGACAGGTCGGAGGCATACTAGGAAATTGATTTCACTGAGGTAAAACTGAGAAATATAAATATAAGTAATTATTAGTTTTTTTTTGCAGATACTTTTTCAGGTTGGGTAGAGGCGTTTCCCACCAAGTGAGAGTGATGGCACAAGTGGTGATCCTAAAAATATTTTAGAAGACCTCCTGCCAAGGTATGGATTTCCTGTTATGATAGGGACAGACAACGGGCCAGCATTTACCTTCCCAGGTAAGTCAGGGGCTGTCTTTGATACTTGGGGCAAAATTGGAAATTACATTGTGCATACTGACCCCAGAGTTCAGGGCAGATAGAAAGGATAAACAGAACTTTAAAAGAGACCTTAACCAAATTAACCATGGAGACTGGCAATGGACTGGGTGGCCCCTCCTTCCCTATGCCCTTTTATAGAGTGCATAATTCCCCCTACAAGATGGGACTTATCCCTTATGAGATCATGTTTGGGCTCCACCCCCAATAATTCCTAACCTAAGGACAAACGGCTCCTAAAAAAAAATGAGGCAGACGATCTTGAACTTTTATTTTCACTCTAGGCCCTGCAGAGGGCCCACTAGGGGGTCTAACCAAAACTCAAAGACCTGTACAAGTTGGGACCACCCCCCTATTCCCACAACTTCCAACCAGGGTGACTGACATATTGGTGAAGCGACACCGACAGAGCAACCTAGAGCCACGGTGGAAAAGCCCACACACAGAACGGTCATCTTGACTACGCCTACCGCTCTCAAAGTCAACAGCATTTCCTCCTAAATTCACCATATCCATGCAAGTCTGCTGACTCCTTTCCTGACATTGTGTTTCCTGCCCTGGACGATTCTGCATGGCGAATGGACAAAATCAAGGACAACCGCTGAAGATCAAGCATCGTCACCACAAAACTGTGACTATGTTCTTTCCCTTACTCTATTGTATAATAGTCAGCTGGCATTTTGCTAGAGGAAATCCCAATCCCCATCCCCTTGGATGCCAAAGAAGCCCCAAAAACTAGGTGTATGGCCCAGAAGGAGCCTTGGGTTTTCACAGTAGAGGGGCTACCCGGCACCCTGATGAGGAGATCCCATTCAAAAGAAAAAACATTGTAATGGAGAAAAACCTCAATTTTTATTGTAAAAACATGGGAATCACTGAAACCACTAGACAGAATAATTGGGAACCCACCCTCGAGCTGGGACCTAATTATATTACCCAGAAATACTACTGTAAAGGAGAGAAAACTAATAATTGTAACATAATTCTAACCGGACCATGCAAAAATTCTAATGTTACCCCTTGGTAATCACCGTTTACTGAGGCAAAGAAAAAAATTCACTGACTAGACCCGAGAAAAGAGTTAACATTCACTTTGCCTCCCTCCTCTCCCCTGCTTCTAGTTTTTATAAACAACTGCTTATAAAAAAAAAAAAAAAAAAAAAAAAAAAAAAAAAACAAATAAGGCTTTGAAATCTCAGACAGAAAAAAAAGTTGACTTTTTTTCAGGTGGGGGGACAGCCTGAATGATGTTGTGCAGAGCGAAAAGAAAACAATTTCAGAAAACCCATGAGAAATAAACAAACAGTACAGCTAATGGTGCTGAGGGCCCAATACCAGCCTGTCAGCACCGAACAATGAGAGTCAGAGCTATAGAGACCCAAGATTGGCATTTCTTGGTCAAAATGTTCTTAGAAAGGGGGGAATAAAAGGGTGAAAAATGCAAACGCTTGTGTATAACATTAAGTCTTTCCCTAAAAAATTGTCCTCAGTTTTTTTTGAAAAAACTTTACCCTTCCCCTAGGCAGACTGACCCCAAAAAAATATAAAACTTATTCTTGTTCCTTATTTTGTCTAAACTTGCAAAACCAGGTGGCAGATCCACCCTTCCCCTCGTGGTCAGGCTAACCCAAAACTCAAAAGTAATGCTTTGTTTGTACGTGACTGTTTTGCTTTGTACGTGACTTTATATGCTAACCAATCAAAATAGTTCTATGTAAAGCCCCCCCTTAACTTGCATGTATGTCATTATAAAAACCTTGCTAAAATCTGGGCTCGGGGCCTCTTAGCGTCACCGGTTACCGAGTGCACGGAGGACCAAGCTCGAGCTTGCTAATAAATGACTCTTTTGTTATTTACATTGACCAAGGGACTCTGGTGGTCTTCTTGGGGGTCCCAAAGCCGCGGGACACAACACATCCAGGTCTTTTTGCACTAACAGTGTGCTACGAGAGACAGAAGAGGAGACAGACACAGAGCAGGAGCCACATGGAGATGGAGGGGAGAGACTGGAGTGATAGGGTCACCAGCTAAGGGCTGCATAGAGCCCCAAGAGGTTGGAGAGGCAGGAAGGAGCCTCCTGTAGCCTGTGAAGTGAGCTCAGCCCTGTGACCTTAGCAATTTAAATCTCCAGGGCTTTGGGTGAGGAGGGGCTTCAAGGGAATCCTGTTGATTGACGTTTCTTTGTTTTTGGTTATTTATTACAGCAGCCCCAGGAATACCCTCACAAAACTCAGCATGGTCTCCTTTTATTTTTTGTACCAGGGATTGAACACATAGGCATTTGATCCACTGGGCTTCATCTCCAACCCTTTGTATTTTATTTAGAGGCAGGTTCTCACTGAGTCTTGATAAGTGACCTCATTATTGCTGAGGATGACTTTATATGATATATTATAATATTGGTACTGGGGATTGAACTCAGAAGCACTCAAACCTATGGGCCACATCCTCTGCCCCAGTATGGAGAAAAAAAAATGTCCAGGGTTCTCTGAGCTCACACAACAGAACCGCATTCCCAATCAATATACTAACTAGAGTTTATTTATGTTCCAGGTTAAGAAAGCACCATGAGAAAATTTCTCACCAAAGGGACTTAGCTTTTTAAGTTCCTTTAAAACCCCAGGGACTCCAAAAACATTGACTTTTGCAAGTTAAACAGCATTAGCAGTTATGCCCATTGAAACCATTAAACAAAAATCTAAAATAAAATAAAATAAAAAAAATAAAAATGCCACTCTGGACTCCAGTATTCTCTTTGGTTCACCTTTTCTCTGCAAATGTCATTTCAAACATTAAATTCCTCCATGAAAGCACTTTCTGTAGTTTTTTTTTTTAATTGATCCTTTTTAGATATAAAGAACATTTGGATATATATGGGCATAATCATAAAAGCATGGAATATATTATTTTCTCTGGTTCAGTCGTCAGGACTCCCCTCTCCTACCTGGTCACTCCTGATCTTTCTGCAACATTTATTTTACTTCTCTTTTTTTTTCTTTTAATGTGGACTTGATGTTAGGATTCACGACGATATATTCACATATGTATGTAGGGAAAGTTCTCTCAGATTCATAGCACTCTTCTTCCATTTTGGGTCCCTTCTTGCTTCCCCTCAATCCCTTTCTTCTACAATATCAATCTTTCCTCTATTTTTGATGGGAATTTCCTATTTTTTTTTTCCCCCTTTCTCACTTTCTTTATTTCCCTACCCCCCCTTTCTTTTGGATCAGCTTCCTTTAACTTTCTGGGATGGGTTTATTTCACTTAGCACAATAGTCTCCAGCTCCATCCATTTAGTGGGAAACACCATCATTTCATTCTTCTTAATGGCTGAGTAATATTCCCGTGAGTATATATACCACATTTTCTTTATCCATTCATCTATTGAAGGGCACCAAGGTTGGTTCCATAGCTGAGCTATTGTGAATTGAGCTGCAATAAACATTGATGTGCCTGTGTCCCCTGTAGTGTACTGATTGTAATCTTTGCCTGCTTGGATGAATTTTAAGCACAATTTCCAAATTCTTCATGCATTTTACCATGTCTTCATCTCAAAACATAAATATGACTGGAAAGTCCTTGTTTCCAACATTACTGGTAGAATTCTGTCAGCCTTCAAGTGGCTCAAGAGGATGACAAGGAGGATCGTGAGTTCCAAGCCAGCCTAAGCAAAAGCAAGGTACTAAACAACCTCGGTGAGAACCTCTTTTTAAATAAAATACAAAATAGGGTTGGGGTGCCAGGGATTGAACTCAAGGGCACTCAACCCTGAGCCCCATCCCCAGCCACCTATTTTATATTTTTGTTTAGAGACAGGGTCTTCTGGAGTTGCTTAGGGCCTCGCTTAAGTTGCAAAGCTGGCCTCCAACCTGCAATTCTCCTGCCTCAGCCTCCCGAGTCCCCTGGAGGACAGGTGTGTGCCCCATTTTCTGGCTAAAACAAACTCTTTTTATATGCGGGAGCTGTGGGCAAAACAAGAAGTCAGCTGTCTCTTTTTTCCCATTGAAAACACCTTCTCGCTCTTTCTCTTGAGCTCCCTGGAGTCTCAGCAGCTGTGGAAAAACTCAGTTTCATCCATCTATTTCTGATTGAGCACCAGGAACTGGCAAAAACCAATAGCTCCTCACAGAATGAGCTCAGCAGCAGCGTTCAATCTTGATCAGGTTTATTTTGTACCTGTTGGTGGGAAAAGACGGGCAGCACCTACCCAGAGATCCGGGAATCCAGATACCCTTCTCACGTTGCCGTGGTTCGGGATGCTTTGGCTAAGGCTCACTAAAGAGTAATTCAGCTCAAAATGCAGCTCAGCCGGGCGCCTTGGCACAGGCCTCTCATCCCAGCACTTGGGAGGCTGAGGCAGGCCAGGATCACAAGTTCAAAGCCAGCCTCATCAACGGCGAGGAACTTTGCAACTCAGTGTGATCCTGTCTTCAAATAAAAATCCAAAAAAGTGCTGGGATGTAACTCACTGGTAGAGTGCCCCTGAGTTCAATTCCTGGTTAAAAAAAAAAAAAAGAAAGAAAGAAAGAAAGAAAGAAAGAAAGAAAGAAAGAAAGAAAAGAAAAAAGAAAAAAAGATTTCACTGAATATGCGTTCCTTCACATAAGAAAAAGCAGAAGGGATGTAACAAAGATTTTCACATTTTTTACATTCATTGGGTCTTCTTTCCAGTGAGTCTCCTTTGCATGTATGTGAAGCTGAGAGGATTTAACAAAGGTTTTTTTTCCACATTTTTTTACATTTATAAATCTTCATTCATGAATGCATTCATCCATGCGTGTGAAGATGACTTCATTGTATCATAGGATTTGCCAAATTTTTGACATTTCATACACATTCATTAGGCTTCTTTCCTGTATGAGTTCGTTCATGTATCTGAAGGAAAAAAGGAAGTAGTGAAGGCTTTTCCATATTGTTGACATTCATAGGGCTTCTGTCAGCATGCGTTTTTCCATGTATGTGAAGAGATGATAGGATGTAGCAAATACTTTTCCACATTGTTTACATTCCTAGGGCTTCTCAGCAGTATGTGTTTGTTCATATTTCTCAAGGTTAGAGGAACTATTGAAAGCTTTTCCACATTGTTGACTTTCATAGGGCTTCTCTCCGGTATGAATTTGCTGATGTAATTAAGGTTAGAGGAACTCTTGAAGGCTTTTCCACATTGCTTACATTTATTAGGCTTTCTCTCCAGTATGAGTTCTTCCATTTATGTGAACATCACTGGATCTAGCAAAGGCTTTTCCACGTTGTTTGCATTTATAGGGCTTTTCTCCAGTATGAGTTTGTTCATGTGAGTGAAAAGGTTAGAGGACTAAGTAAAGGCTTTGCCACATTGCTTGACATTCATAGGGACTTTTTTTTTTCCCAGTACGCATTCCTTCACGTCTCTTAAGGTGAGAACAACTGAGTGAAAGTTTTGCCACACTGCTGGTATTCATAGGGCTTATCTCCAGTATGAATTTTGCCAAAGTAACTTAAGGTTAGAGGAACTATTGAAGGCTTTGCCACATTATTTACATTCATATGGCTTCTCTGCAGTGTGAGTTCTTCCATGTGTGTGAAGCTGAGTGGATGTAGCGTACGATTTTTCACATTCGTTTTACATTTATAGGGCTTTCCACCAGTATGTTTTATTTCATACCAGTGAAGGCCAGAGGAACTAGAAAAGGCTTTTCCACATGTTGACATTTATACGGCTTCTCTCAGTATGAGTTCTTTCGTGTGAGTGAAGGTGAGAGGACTGAGGGAAGGCTTTGCCACACAGCTTACATTCATAGGGCTTCTGTCCAGTATAAATTTGCTGATGTAACTTAAGGCTAGAGGACTCTGAGTGAAGCGCTTTGCCACACTGCTTACATTCATAGGGCTTCTCTCCAGTATGAGTTCGTTCATGTGAATGAAGGTAGAGAAACTGAATGAAAAATTTGCCACATTTTTAACATTCATAGGGCTTCTCTCCAGTATGAGCTCTTTGATGTCTCTGAAGGTGAGAAAACTGAATGAAGGCTTTTCCACATTGTTGACATCATATGGCTTCTTTCCACTGTGAGTCCTTTCCATGTGTGTAAAAGCTGAGAGGATGTAGCAATAGGCTTTTCCACATTCTTTACATTCTTAGGGCTTCTCCCAGTGTGCATTCTTCATGTCTCTTAAGGTGAGTGAGGACTGAGTGAAGGCTTTGCCACACTGCTTACATTCATAGAGCTACTTTTCAGTATGAATTTGCTGGTGTAACTTAAGGTTCGAGGAACTATTGAAGACTTTTCCATACTGCTTACATTCATAGGGCTTCTCTCCAGTATGAGTTTGTTCATGTGAGTGAAGGTTAGAGGGACTGAGTAAAGGCTTTTCCACACTGTTTACATTCATAGGGTTTCTCTCGATATGCATTTCCTGATGTATTCTAAATAAACTGAGATAAGCAAAGACTTTCCCACATATCTTACATTTAAATCATGCATTCTCAGTGTGCGTGAACATGTGATTTTGGAGAATCATGATTGAAATAAATGGTAAACCACCTTATTTACATTCATAGAGTTTCCCGCCAGAATGAGGACTTTCATGTCTTCTAAATAAAGAAGAAAAATGAATGGTTTTCCCACATACCTCCCATTTATAACTTTTACTTCCACTGTGTGTTATCATGTGTCCTTGAACAACTGTGAGAGAAGAAGTGGCTTCACACACATTGTTTACATTCCCAGGGTTGCCATCCTGTATGTGTTTCTTCATGACTTTGAATGGAACTGGGATAAATGAAGCCTCTTTCCCACATACTGCATTTTTATAATGTTGATCTCCTATTTGTACTAACATTTGTGTCTGAACTTTTTTGAGAGAAACCAGAGATTTTATGTATTATTTAGATTCACATTGCTTTTTTCTTCACCTTACTTCATGCTTTATAGCGTTTATGTCCAGAGGGAGATGTGATTCTGCATATGAAGTCATTTGCACACATAATGCAGTGACATGGATTTATTCTAGTAAAATTTTTCTTTGTCCAGTTAAGAATTGGAATCTCATTGAAAGTTTCTTAACAGTATCTTCTTTCACTTTGAAGTTCTTATATGCTTTCTCTGAAGAATTATGAGCACATTACCAATGCATGATTTATTCATGATATTCTATTTATTTATAGGTCCTAGGTTTTACATTACTAGCAAAATTAGGTAAAAGCTAAAATGGGCTTACATTCCTACCAACATCAGGTAAAGCCTAGGTTTGCTACCTTGTTCAATTTTCCTGAAAATAAAGATATTGAAAAGAAACCATCCATTGCAACACAGCTTTCCCTATGTCTAGGTAACCAAAAAGTCATATTCACATATTGCAATTCAAATGCATTTTGCATGTCAGGTAATTTAAAAAGATTGAATCACTTGTAAAAATAAGTATATATTTTTGGTAAGAAAAAAATTTATCAGAATAAATATATTTCAAGTTGTTCATATTATTTGGTTTGTTCTGAAAAATTATATGACCTTTCTGATTAACTCAACAATTTCTTTATTGAGTACAATTACCTTAGATTGCTTCCAGAATTTTCCGATCTGATCTTCCAAGTTCTTGTCATCCCATTTGCTACCTAAAATACCACATTCAGAACAATCATTATGAATTTTTAAGAATTAGAAATGCTTTGCCAAGTTTTAGGTGCATTTTTTGCTGCAGTAATTGACAAATGATTTTTTTTTTCATGTTTTACTTAAGTGACCAAACAAACATGAGTTCTCTATTCCATTAATGAAAGAAATATTCAGTATTACCTATCTAATAGCCAGGTTTCTGAGGACTTCCTGCATCACATCTCTGTAATGTTCTTCTGGGATAGATCCAGCAAAGCCCACTCACCTCTTGGTGAAGTTCACAGACATATCCTCAAAGGTCACTAAGATCTTAAATATTCCAGAAATGTATAGTGGACATCAGGAAAGAATGAGAACATAAGAAATCTATTCTCAATAGTCATGATGTTCACATGACTCTCTGGCTTCCAGATTAATTCCAAAATTCCACAGTTTGGTCCATCCAAACTATAGTGCTCTCAATTCCTCACAGTTGCTTCAACAGCAAACAGTAAGTGTTTTTTCCCTTCTTTTTGTGGTCTCACAGAAGTTTAAGGACAGGCTCTCATTTCATTTCTAACTTCTTTGTTGGTTGAACCTCTTTTACAAGTCCTAACAATGTTTTGTGCAGTAAAGAGGTAATATTAGCACTCGGGAATAGTATGTTACTCTTAGAATAGAAAGCTGATGAGTTAGAAAATTGCTGGATTCATAAAACTCAGTATTTGAGGACAGATTCTGCCAACCACATTGGCTCACTGAGCCTACACTTTTTAATATAAACAACATGGTGTATACTGATCTTTTTGTCTCCTTCTGAAAGTCTATTTTTTCCATCCTTAAAGAAGTGCCTACAACTGAAACACACAAACACACCAAACACACTGTGGGCATGGGCTCACAAAGGAGCTTCTCTTATAGACAATATTTTTAGATAATGTTCCACAGTTTGTCACAATGTGTATATTGGAGATTGAGCTAAACTTGTGTGATTACACCAAGAAATCAACTAGAATTTGGCAGGTGCTTTACTCCAGAACATATTTAGTCAACTAGAAAACAAGGATAATGATTAATAAACTCAAACAAATTTGGTCATTTCAACATGGTTACTTTCAAAGCAGAATGGGATAATTGGAAAGATGTCACATGTCTTACAAAAAATTTAATGGCCAAAGATATCACCATTGTGTAATCAACAACCTTTACAATATACCACCTTGTTAATCAACACCTTTACAAAGTTTTATTTGTCTCAAAGCGTTCAACTTAATAAATGGCAGACACTACTTTTTGAAAACCTCATAGCAACAATGAGTGGCCAATGACTGTAAAACTTTTCTAAAAAGCAGCCAGGTTCACTAGCATCTTGGTACAGTCATGTGCCACATAGGCATGTTTATGCTCAAAACATTTTGATCAAGGTTGGAGCAATGTACAAGGATTGTCTGTTGTGAAAGAGTTTCCTCATGCCAGGAATGATGCTGGTGCAAAGAAACCTAAGGCAGCAGCAATTCCAGGGTGTTGCAAAAAAGCAGGTTTGCAACCATGAGTCCTCACCTATCTAACACAGTTTGGGTGCCTTGAAACAAGACACTCCATGTACATCCCTAAGCATGTTTTGATCTGCACAGTGATGGAACAACCAAAGAGCACCTACCAGAATGTGCCTCATGCCACTGAAACAAAACCATTCTCAAAGACTTACATGTGTGAGCTTTTGGAGCAGCACAGTATCAGCATGAGGTGAGCTAAAGATCAAGAGGAAACCTTCAAGGACTGGCATTCACAGGATAAAAAATGAGTTAAAGCAGGTGTCTCTGGAGACTGATCAAAATGATGTCCAGTCAAAAACTGGAATCTAGTTGGCAAAAGGCCTCTATTCTGTAAAGAAATATCTATTTAGTATACTTTCAAATGTGAAAGACTAAAACACCTTTTAAGAAGCTTACAAGATATTTACTTCTATTTATTTATTTATGTTTAAAAAAACTCAAAAAAAAAAAAAAAAAAAGCAGTATTGAAACTGGTAGGGCACTTAACCACAGTGTCACACCTCCACCATAATTTGTCAATTTCAGACAGTACTTACTATCTTGCTCAGGACCCTTGTAAGTGGCTGAGGTTAAAATTTAACTTTATGATCTTTCAGCCTCAGCCTCCCCAGATGCTGGGATTATAGTCATATACCACTTTACCAGTGGAAATTTCATTTTATATAGGAACATGCTAAAGAATTCTACAGAAATGATAAGCGTTTAGATAAAAATCAATATTCTTTCCAAAATGACACAACTGGGAGTCTGGAACCATCACTGTACTACCAAAAAAAATAAAACTCAATAGCAAGCTGGTAACATTATTATTCTGCCATGAAGTAGAAGAGAATAAAGCCCCCCAAAATATTCTCACACAAATATAGTCAATTTGTTTTCAAGAAGGTAAGTCATTAATATGCAAGATAAAAAAGTCTCCAGGGAGAAGGAGCTGCTCCACATGCAAAAACTTCACAGAAATGA
>JAKELJ010000829.1:0-14277 GCA_025594165.1 Tamias sibiricus
AATCGCATTTAAACGCTTTTCTGTGAGTTTGAAAAAATCTTTTGTTACCTTGTGTTTCAGCTTTAGAGACTTGAACCAGGACAGGAGCACAGTGTGCTCTTGTGATCCTGATACAAGTGCTTTTCAGCATTTTCAAAGATCTAATCATTAACCATTGAGGGAATTAAACTACAGAGGCCGGTTATACAGGGAAAATTCGCCTAATCAGGATAAACAAGCCAATAGGTCCTAAACAAAAAACACGTGATGGTGGGATTGACCAAACTTGGGAGACCCCTGAGGGGCACAAGAGAGAATCATTTTGTCAGAGTTTCATTGAATATACACAAAGAAAGAAGAAACCTTAGTACCCAGAAGCTAAGAACATTTGGATTTATTTCCAGTTGTGCTAAAACCGCTCATTTCTGTAGAGTTGAAACTCTTTTGGCTTACCTAGATATTCAGCTTTGAGATACTTGAACCCAGACAGAAGCACAATTGTGCTCCTTGTGATCTGAAGTGTTTTCTGACATTTTTAAATGTTCTAAGCTTTAAACCATCACAGGAATTAAAACTCACAGGCGTTTTCAGTGCAAATTCCACCTAATCAGGGTAAATATCACAATAGGTCAGTACATACAAAAACCCGTGATGGTGTGCATGACCAAATTTGGGGAGCCATGAGGGTGCACAAGAGAGAATCATTTTGTCAGAGTTTCCATTGAAATACACAAAGAAAACTAGTACCCACAGTAAGCTAAGAAACATGGAATTGTATTTTCCAGTTGGCCTAAATCGCTTTTTTTCAGTGAGTTTGAAAACTCTTTTGCTTACCTACTGATTCTACACTTTTGAGATACTTGAACCAGGACAGAAGCACAGTGTTGCTCTTGAAAATCTAAAGTGCTTGTTCTGCATTTTCAAAGTTCTAGCATTAACCATTGAGGAATTAAACTACAGGAGTTTTCAGTGAAATTCGCCTAATCAGGGTAAACATCCAATAGGCTCTAAACAAAAAACCCGTGATGGTGGATTGACCAAATTGGGGAGCCCATGAGGGGCACAAGAGAGAATGTCATTTTGTCAGAGTTTCATTGAAATACACAAAGAAACCTAGTACCACCCAGAAGCGGTAAGAAACTTGGAATTATTTCCAGTTGTCTAAAACCGCTTTTCTGTGAGTTTGAAACTCTTTTGCTACCTAGTGATTCAGCTTTGAGATAACTTGAACCAGGAGAAAAGTCCCACAGTTGTGCTCTTGTGAACTAAAGTGTTTTCTGCGTTTTTAAGTTCTCGCATTAACCATTGAGAATTAAACTCACAGGGCGTTTTCAGGCATTTTCCGACTACAATCAGGGTAAACATCCAATAGACTGTAAACAAAACAACCCTTGATCGGTGGGATGACCAAACTTGGGGAGCCTTGAGGGCACATGAGAGAATCATTTTTTCAGAGTTTCATTGAAATACACACAAAGAAACCTAGTGCCCAGTAGCCTAAGAAACATGGAATTAATTCCCAGTTGGCTAAAACGCTTTTCTGTGAGTTTGAAACTCTTTTGTTACCTAGTGATTCAGCTTTGAGATACTTGAACCAGGGAAATGAAAGCACAGATGTGCTAGCTTGTGATCTGAAGTGCTTTTCTGCATTTTCAAAGTTCTCGCATTAACCATTGAAGGAATTAAACTACAGGATCGTCTTTTTTCAGTGAAATTCGCCTAATCAGGGTAAACATCCAATAGGCTCTAAACAAAAAAACCCGTGATCGTGGGATTGACCAAATTTTGGGGAGCTATGAGGGGCACAAGAGAGAATCATTTTGTCAGAGTTTCATTGAAATACACAAAGAAAACGTAGTACCCACAAGCTAAGAAACATGGAATTATTTCCAGTTGTCTAAACGCTTTTCTGTGAGTTTGAAACTCTTTTGCTACCTAGAGATTCTGCTTTTGAGATACTTGAAACAGGAGATTGAAGCACAGTGTGGCTCTTGTGAAACTAAAGTGTTGTTTCTGGGCGTTTTTAAGTTCTAGCATTAACCATTTAAGAATTAAACTCACAGGCGTTTTCAGGCATTTTCGCCTAATCAGGGTAAACATCAATAGACTGTAAACAAAACACCCTTGATGGTGGGATGACCACACTTGGGGAGCCTTTGAGGGGCACATGAGAGAATCATTTTTTTCAGAGTTTCATTGAAATACACAAAGAAACCTAGTGCCCAGTAGCTAAGAAACATGAGGAATTATTTCCAGTTCCCTAAAACGCTTTTCTGTGAGTTTGAAACTCTTTTGTTACCCTAGTGATTCAGCTTTGAGATACTTGAACCAGGAAACGAAGCACAGTGTGCTCTTGTCATCTGAAGTGCTTTTCTTGCATTTTCAAAGTTTCTAGCATTAACCATTGAGGAAATTAATCTAACAGGCATTTACAGTGAAATTCGCCTAATCAGGGTAAACATCCAATAGGCTCTAAACAAAAAACACGTGATGGTGGATTGACCAAATTTGGGGAGCCATGAGGGGCACAAGAGAGAATCATTTTGTCAGAGTTTCATTGAAATACACAAAGAAATCCTAGTACCCACAAGCTACGAATCTTGGAATTATTTCCAGTTGGCTAAACCGCTTTTCTGTGAGTTTGAAACTCTTTTGCTACCTAGTGATTCAGCTTTGAGGATACTTGAACCAGGACAGGAGCACAGTGTGCTCTTGTGATCTGAAGTGCTTTTCTGCATTTTCAAAGTTCTAGCATTAACCATTGAGGAATTAAACTACAGGAGTTTTCAGTGAAATTTGCCTAAGCAGGGTAAACATCCAATAGGCTCTAAACAAAAAAACCCCGTGATTGTGGATTGAACAAATTTGGGATCCATGAGGGGGCACAGAGAGAGAATCATTTTGTCAGAGTTTCATTGAAATACACAAAGAAACTAGTAGCCTAACACAAGCTAAGAAAACATGGAATTATTTCCAGTTGTCTACAATGCTTTTTCTGTGAGTTTGAAACTCTTTGCTACCTAGTGATTCAGCTTTGAGATACTTGAACCAGGAGAGAAGCACAGTGTGCTCTTGTGAACTAAAGTGTTGTTCAGCATTTTTAAAGTTCTAGCATTAACCATTTAAGAATTAAACTCACAGGCGTTTTCAGGCATTTTCACCTAATCAGGGTAAACATCCAATAGACTGTAAACAAAACACCCTTGATGGTGGGATGACCAAACTTGGGGAGCCTTGAGGGGCACATGAGAGAATCATTTTTTTCAGAGTTTCATTGAAAATACACAAAAAACCTAGTGCCCAGAAGCTAAGAAACATGGAATTATTTCCAGTTCGCTAAAAGGCTTTTCTGTGAGTTTGAAACTCTTTTGTTACCTAGTGATTCAGCTTTGAGATACTTGAACCAGGAAAGAAGCACAGTGTTTCTCTTGTGATCTGAAGTGCTTTTCTGCATTTTCAAAGTTCTAGCATTAACCATTGAAAAATTAAACTACAGGAGTTTTCAGTGAAATTCGTCTAATCAGGGTAATCATCCAATAGGCTCTAAACAAAAAACCCGTGATGGTGGATTGACCAAATTTGGGGAGCCATGAGGGGCACAAGAGAGAATCATTTTGTCAGAGTTTCATTGAAATACACAAAGAAACCTAGTACCCACAAGCTAAAAACATGGAATTATTTCCAGTTGGCGAAATCGCTTTTGTGTGAGTTTGAAACTCTTTTGCTACCTAGTGATTCAGCTTTGAGATACTTGAACCAGGACAGAAGCACAGTGTGCTCTTGTGAACTAAAGTCTTGTTCTGCGTTTTTTAAAGTTGTCAAAGCATTAACTATTTAAGAATTAAATTCACAGGCGTTTTCAGGCATTTTCGCCTAATCAGGGGTAAACATCCAATAGACTGTAAACAAAACACCCTTGATGGTGGGAATGACCAAACTGGGGGAGCCTTGAGGGGCACATGAGAGAATCATTTTTTCAGAGTTTTCATTGAAATAAACACAAAGAAACCTAGTTCCCAGAAGCTAAGAAACATGGAAATTATTTCCAGTTCTCTAAAACACTTTTCTGTGAGTTTGAAACTCTTTTATTACCTAGTGATTCAGCTTTGAGATACTTGAACCAGGAACGAAGCACAGTGTGCGCTTGTGATCTGAAGTGCTTTTCTGCATTTTCAAAGTTCTAGCATTAACCATTGAGGAATTAAACTATCAGGCGTTTTCAGTGAAATTCGCCTAAGTGGGGTAAACATCCAATAGGCTCTAAACAAAAAAAAAACCCGTGATGGTGAGATGACCAAATTTGGGGAGCCATGAGGGACACAAGAGAGTATCATTTTGTCCGAGTTTCATTGAAATACACAAAGAAACCTAGTACCCGGAAGCTAAGAAACATGGAATTATATTTCTAGTGGGCTAAATCGCTTTTCTATGAGTTTGAAACTCTTTTGATACCTAGTGATTCAGCTTTGCGATTCTTGAACCAGGACAGAAGCACAGTGTGCTCTTGTGATCTGAAGTGTTTTTCTGCATTTTCAAAGTTCTAGCATTAACCATTGAGGAATTAAAGTACAGGTGTTTTCAGTGAAATTCGCCTAATCAGGGTAAAACATCCAATAGGCTCTAAACAAAAAACCCATGATGGTGGATTGACCAAATTTGGGGAGCCATGAGGGCACAAGAGAGAATCATTTTGTCAGAGTTTCATTGAAATACACAAAGAAACCTAGTACCCAGAAGCTAAGAAACATGGAATTATTTCCAGTTGGCTAAAAAAATCGCTTTTCTGTGAGTTTGAAACTCTTTTGCTACCTAGTGATTCAGCTTTGAGATAGTTGAACCAGGACAGGAGCACAGTGTGCTCTTGTGATCTGAAGTGCTTTTCTGCATTTTCAAAGTTCTAGCATTAACCATTGAGGAATTAAACTACAAGTGTTTTCAGTGAAATTCGCCTAATCAGGGTAAACATCCAATAGGCTCTAATCAAAAAAACCCGTGATGGTGGATTGACCAAATTTGGGGATCCATGAGGGGCACAAGAGAGAATCATTTTGTCAGAGTTTCATTGAAATATACAAAGAAACCTAGTACCCCACAAGCTAAGAAACATGGAATTATTTCCAGTTGTCTAAAACGCTTTTTCTGTGAGTTTGAAACTCTTTTGCTACCTAGAGATTCTGCTTTGAGATACTTGAACTAAGATTGAAGCACAGTGTGCTCTTGTGAACTAAAGTTTTGTTCTGCGTTTTTTAATGTTCTACCATTAACCATTTAAGAAGTAAACTCACAGGCGTTTTCAGGCATTTTCGCCTAATCAGGGTAAACATCCAATAGACTGTAAACAAAACACCCTTGATGGTGGGATGACCAAACTTGGGGAGCCTTGAGGGTCACAGGAGAGAATCATTTCTTCATAGTTTCATTGAAATACAGAAAGAATCCTAGTGCCCAGACGCTAAGAAACATGGAATTATTTCCATATCGCTAAAACGCTTTTCTGTGAGTTTGAAACTCTTTTGTTACCTAGTGATTCAGCTTACAGACTTGAACCAGGACAAGAGACTAGTGTGCTCTTGTGATCTGAAGTGCTTTTTCTGCATTTTCAAAGTTCTAGGATAAACCATTGAGGAATTAAACTACAGGCATTTTCAGTGAAATTCGCCTAATCAGGGTAAACATCCAATAGACTGTAAACAAAACACCCTTAAAGGTGGGAATGACCAAACTTATGGAGCCTTGAGGGGCACATGAGAGAATCATTTTTTCAGAGTTTCATTGAAATACACAAAGAAACCTAGTGCCCAGAAGCTAACGAATCTTGGAATTATTTCCAGTTGGCTAAACCGCTTTTCTGTGAGTTTGAAACTCTTTTGCTACCTAGTGATTCAGCTTTGAGATACTTGAACCAGGACAGAGCACAGTGTGCTCTTGTGATCTGAAGTGCTTTTCTGCATTTTCAAAGTTCTAGCATTAACCATTGTGGAATTAAACTAACAGGCGTTTCAGTGAAATGTCGCCTAGATTGGGGTAAACATACGCAATAGTAGCTTTAAACAATAACACCCGTGTTGGTGGATGAGACCAAATTTTCTTGGGTAGCCATGAGGTAGCACAAAGAGAGAATCATTTTTTTCAGAGTTTCATTGAGAAATACACAAAGAAACCTAGTATCCAGGAAAGCTAAATAAAACATGGAATTGTTTCCAGTTCTGCTATATCGCATTTTCTGTAGAGTTTTGAAACTCTTTGCTACCTAGTGATTCACCTTTGAGATACTTGAACCAGGAAAGAAGCACAGTGTGCTCTAGTGATCTGAAGTGCTTTTCTGCATTTTCAAAGTTCTAGCATTAACCATTGAGGAATTAAACTACAGGAGTTTTCAGTGAAATTTGCCTAATCAGGGTAAACATCCAATAGCTCTAAACAAAAAACCCGTGATTGTGGATTGAACCAAATTTTGGGGAGCCATGAGGGGCACAAGAGAGAATCATTTTGTCAGAGTTTCATTGAAATACACAAAGAAACCTAGTACCCACAAGCTAAGAAACATGGAATTATTTCCAGTTGTCTACACTGCTTTTCCTGTGTAATTTGAAACTCTTTTGCTACCTAGTGATTCAGCTTTGAGATACTTGAACCGGAGGAGATAAGCACCGTGTGCTCTTGTGAACTAAAGTGTTGTTCTGCATTTTTTTAAAGTTCTAGCATTAACCATTTAAGAATTAAACTCACAGGCGTTTTCAGGCATTTTCGCCTAATCAGGGTAAACATCCAATAGACTGTAAACAAAACACACCCTTGATGGTGGGATGACCAAACTTGGGGAGCCTTGAGGGGCACATGAGAGGATCATTTTTTTCAGAGTTTCATTGAAATACACAAAGAAACCTTAGTGCCCAGAAGCTAAGAAATATGGAATTATTTGCCAGTTTCGCTAAAACGCTTTTCTGTGAGTTTTGAAACTCTTTTGTTACCTAGTGATTCAGCTTTGAGATACTTGAACCAGGAAGAAGCACAGTGTGCTCTTGTGATCTGAAGTGCTTTTCTGCATTTTCAAAGTTCTAGCATTAACCATTGAGGAAAAATCTAAACAACAGGAGTTTTCAGTGAAATTCGCCTAATCAGGGTAAACATCCAATAGGCTCTAAACAAAAACACCCGTGATGGTGGATTGACCAAATTTGGGGAGCAATGAGTGGGCACAAGAGAGAATCATTTTGTCAGAGTTTCATTGAAATACACAAAAGAAACCTAGTACCCACAAGCTAAGAAACATGGAATTATTTCCAGTTGTCTAAAATCGCTTTTCTGTGAGTTTGAAACTCTTTAGTTGCTACCTAGTGATTCAGCTTTGAGATACTTTGAACCAGGAGAGAAGCACAGTGTGCCTCTTGTGAACTAAAGTCTTTGTTCTGCGTTTTTAAAGTTTCTAGCATTAACCATTTAAGAATTAAAACTCACAGGCGTTTTTCAGGCATTTTTCGCCTAATCAGGGTAAACATCTTATAGACTGTAATCAAAACACACCCTTGATGGTGGGATGACCACACTTGGGGAGCCTTGAGGGGCACATGAGAGAATCATTTTTTTCAGAGTTTCATTGAAATACACAAAGAAACCTAGTGCCCAGTAGCTAAGAAACTTGGAATTATTTCCAGTTCCCTAAAACGCTTTTCTGTGAGTTTGAAACTCTTTTGTTACCTAGTGATTCAGCCTTGAGATACTTGAACCAGGAACGAAGCACAGTGTGCTCTTGTCATCTTGAAGTGCTTTTCTGCATTTTCAAAGTTCTAGCATTAACCATTGAGGAATTAATCTAACAGGCGTTTACAGTGAAATTCGCCTAATCAGGGTAAACATCCAATAGGATCTAAACAAAAAAACCCGTGATGGTGGGATGACCAAATTTGGGGAGCCATGAGGGGCACAAGAGAGAATCATTTTGTCAGAGTTTCATTGAAATACACAAAGAAACCTAGTACCCACAAGCTACGAAACTTGGAATTATTTCCCAGTTGGCTAAACCGCTTTTCTGTGAGTTTGAAACTCTTTTGCTACCTAGTGATTCAGCTTTGAGATACTTGAACCAGGACAGGAGCACAGTGTGCTCTTGTGATCTGAAGTGCTTTTCTGCATTTTCAAAGTTCTAGCATTAACCATCTGAGGAATTAAACTACAGGAGTTTTTCAGTGAAATTTGCCTAATCTGGGTAAACATCCAATAGGCTCTAAACAAAAAACCCGTGATTTGTGGATTGAACAAATTTGGGGATCCATGAGGGGCACAAGAGAGAATCATTTTGTCAGAGTTTTCATTGAAATACACAAAGAAAACTAGTACCCACAAGCTAAGAAACATGGAATTATTTCAGTTGTCTACAATGCTTTCTGTGAGTTTTGAAAACTCTTTTGCTACCTAGTGATTCAGCTATGAGATACTTGAACCAGGAGAGAAGCACCGTGTGCTCTTGTGAACTAAAGTTGTTGTTCTGCATTTTTAAAGTTCTAGCATTAACCATTTAAGAATTAAACTCACAGGCGTTTTCAGGCATTTTCGCCTAATCAGGGTAAACATCCAATAGACTGTAAACAAAACACCCTTGATGGTGGGATGACCAAACTTGGGGAGCCTTGAGGGGCACATGAGAGGAATCATTTTTTCAGAGTTTCATTGTAAAATACACAAAGAAACCTAGCGCCCAGAAGCTAAGAAAACATGGAATTATTTCCAGGTTCGCTAAAACGCTTTTTCTGTGAGTTTTGAAACTCTTTTGTTACCTAGTGATTCAGCTTTGAGATACTTGAACCAGGAAAGAAGCACAGTGTGCTCTTGTGATCTGAAGTTGCTTTTCTGCATTTTCAAAGTTCTAGCATTAACCATTGAAAAATTAAACTACAGGAGTTTTCAGTGAAATTCGTCTAATCAGGGTAATCATCCACCAATAGGCTCTAAACAAAAAACCCGTGATGGTGGATTGACCAAATTTGGGGAGCCATGAGGGGCACAAGAGAGAATCATTTTTGTCAGAGTTTCATTGAAATACACAAAGAAACCTAGTACCCACAAGCTAAGAAACATGGAATTATTTCCAGTTGGGCGAAATCGCTTTTGTGTGAGTTTGAAACTCTTTTGCTACCTAGTGATTCAGCTTTGAGATACTTGAACCAGGACAGAAGCACAGTGTGCTCTTGTGAACTAAAGTCTTGTTCTGCGTTTTAAAGTTGTAGCATTAACCATTTAAGAATTAAATTCACAGGCGTTTTCAGGCATTTTCGCCTAATCAGGGTAAACATCCAATAGACTGTAAACAAAACACCCTTGATTGGTGGGATGACCAAAACTGGGGGAGCCTTGAGGGGCACATGAGAGAATCATTTTTTCAGAGTTTCATTGAAATACACAAAGAAACCTAGTTCCCAGAAGCTAAGAAACATGGAATTATTTCCAGTTCTCTAAAACACTTTTCTGTGAGTTTGAAACTCTTTTATTACCTAGTGATTCAGCTTTGAGATACTTGAACCAGGAATGAAGCACAGTGTGCGCTTGTGATCTGAAGTGCTTTCTGCATTTTCAAAGTTCTAGCATTAACCATTGAGGAATTAATCTATCATGCGTTTTCAGTGAAATTCGCCTAAGTTGGGTAAACATCCAAATAGGCTCTAAACAAAAAACCCGTGATGGTGAGATGACCAAATTTGGGGAGCCATGAGGGACACAAGAGAGTATCATTTTGTCCGAGTTTCATTGAAATACACAAAGAAACCTAGTACCCCGGAAGCTAAGAAACATGGAATTATTTCTAGTGGGCTAAATCGCTTTTCTATGAGTTTTAAACTCTTTTGATACCTAGTGATTCAGCTTTGCGATACTTGAACCAGGACAGAAGCACAGTGTTGCTCTTGTTGATCTGAAGTGTTTTTTCTGCATTTTCAAAGTTCTAGCATTAACCATTGAGGAATTAAAGTACAGGTGTTTTCAGTGAAAATCGCCTAATCAGGGTAAACATCCAATAGGCTCTAAACAAAAAACCCATGATGGTGGATTGACCAAATTTGGGGAGCCATGAGGGGCACAAGAGAGAATCATTTTGTCAGAGTTTCATTGAAATACACAAAGAAACCTAGTACCCAGAAGCTAAGAAACATGGAATTATTTCCAGTTGGCTAAATCGCTTTTTGTGTGAGTTTGAAACTCTTTTGCTACCTAGTGATTCAGCTTTGAGATACTTTAACCAGGACAGAAGCACAGTGTGCTCTTGTGAATCTGAAGTCGCTTGTTCTGCGTTTTTAAAGTTCTAATGCATTAACCATTGAAATAATTAAACTCACAGGCGTTTTCAGTGCAATTCGCCTAATCACGGTAAACATCCCAATAGACTGTAAATCAAAACACCCTTGAGGGGTGGGAATATGACCAAACTGGGGGAGCCTTGAGGGGCACATGAGAGAATAATTTTTTCAGAGTTTCATTGAATATACAAAAGAAACCTAGTACCCACAAGCTAAGAAACATGGAATTATTTCCAGTTCTCTAAAAACACTTTTCTGTGAGTTTGAAACTCTTTTATTACCTAGTGATTCAGGCTTTGAGATACTTGAACCAGGAACGAAGCACAGTGCGCTCTTGTGATCTAAAGTGTTTTTCTGCATTTTCAATAGTTCTAGCATTAACCATTTGAGGAAGTAAACTCACAGGCGTTTTCAGTGCATTTTCGCCTAATCAGTGGTAAACATCCAATAGACTGTAAACAAAACACCCTTGATGGTGGGATGACCAAACTTATGGGGAGCCTTGAGGGGCACATGAGAGAATCATTTTTCTTCAGAGTTTCATTGAAATACACAAAGAAACCTAGTGCCCAGTAAGCTAAAGAAACATGGAATTATTTCCAGTTTCGCTAAAAGGCTTTTCTGTGAGTTTTGAAACTCTTTTGTTACCTAGTGATTCAGCTTTGAGATACTTGAACCAGGAAAGAAGCACAGTGTGCTCTTGTGATCTGAAGTGCTTTTCTGCATTTTCAAAGTTCTAGCATTAACCATTGAAAGGGAATTAAACTACAGGCTTTTTTCAGTGAAATTCGTCTAATCAGGGTAAACATCCAATAGGCTCTAAAGAAAAAACCCGTGAATGGTGGATTGAAACCAAAATTTGGGGAGCAATGAGGGGCACAAGAGAGAATCATTTTTTTCAGAGTTTCATTAAAATACACAAAGAAACCTAGTACCCACAAGCTAAGAAACATGGAATTATTTCCAGTTGGCGAAAATCGCTTTTGTGTGAGTTTGAAGCTCTTTTGCTACCTAGTGATTCAGCTTTGAGATACTTGAACCAGGACAAAGAACACATGTGCTCTTGTGAACTAAAGTCTTGTTTCTGCGTTTTTAAAGTTCTAGCATTAACCATTCAAAAAGAATTAAACTACACAGGCGTTTTCAGGCATTTTCGCCTAATCAGGGTAAACATCTAATAGACTGTAAACAATAAACCCTTGGATGGTGGGATTTGACCAAATCTTGGGTAGCCATGAGGGCACAAGAGAGAATCATTTTTTCAGAGTTTCATTGAAATACACAAAGAAACCTAGTAATCCAGAAGCTAAGAAACATGGAATTGTTTCCAGTTTGGCTAAATCGCTTTTCTGTGAGTTTGAAACTCTTTTGTTACCTAGTGATTCAGCTTTGAGATACTACTTGAACCAGGACGAGGGAGCACAGTGTGCTCTTGTGATCTGAAGTGCTTTTCTGCATTTTTTCAAAGTTCTAGCATTAACCATTGAGGAATTAATCTACAGGTGTTTTCAGTGAAATTCGCCTAATCAGGGGTAAATATCCAATAGGCTCTAAACAAAAAACCCGTGATGGTGGGATTGACCAAATTTGGGGAGCCATGAGGGGCACAAGAGAGAATCATTTTGTCCACAGAGTTTCATTGAAATACACAAAGATAAACCTAGTACCCACAAGCTAAGAAACATGGAATTATTTCCAGTTGTCTAAAACGCTTTTCTGTGAGTTTGAAACTCTTTTTGCTTACCTAGTGATTCCCAGCTTTGAGATACTTGAAACAGGAGAGAAGCACAGTGTGCTCTTGTGAACTAAAGTGCTTGTTCTGCATTTTCAAAGTTCTAGCATTAACCATTTAAGAATTATAAACTCACAGGCGTTTTTCAGTGCATTTTCGCCTAATCAGGGTAAACATCTAATAGGAGTTTGCTAAACAAAAAACCCGTGATTGGGGATGACCACTACTTGGGGAACCCTTGAGGGGGCACATGAGAGAATCATTTTTTCAGAGTTTCATTGAAATACACAAAGAAACCTAGTGCCCAGTAGCTAAGAAAACATGGAATTATTTTCCAGTTTCCCTAAAACGCTTTTCTGTGAGTTTGAAACTCTTTTGTTACCTAGTGATTCAGCTTTGAGATACTTGAACAGGAACGAAGCACAGTGTGCTCTTGTCATCTGAAGTGCTTTTCTGCATTTTCAAAGTTCTAGCATTAACCATTGAAAATTAATTCTAACAGGAGTTTTACAGTGAAATTCGCCTAATCAGGGTAAACATTCCAATAGGCTCTAAACAAAAAACCCGTGATGGTGGGATTGACCAAATTTGGGGAGCCATGAGGGGCACAAGAGAGAATCATTTTGTCAGAGTTTCATTGAAATACACAAAGAAACCTAGTACCCACAAGCTAAGAATCTTGGAATTATTTCCAGTTGGCTAAAATCGCTTTTTCTGTGAGTTTGAAACTCTTTTGCTACCTAGTGATTCAGCTTTGAGATACTTGAACCAGGACAGAAGCACAGTGTGCTCTTGTGAATCTGAAAGTGCTTTTTCTGCATTTTCAAAGTTCTAGCATTAACCATTTAATAATTAAACTCACAGGGAGTTTTTCAGGCATTTTGCCTAATCACGGTAAACACCAATAGACTGTAAACAAAAACACCCTTGAGATGTTGGGATTGACCAAATTGGGGGAGCCATGAGGGGCACAAGAGAGAATCATTTTGTCATGAGTTTCATTGAAAATACACAAAGAAACCTAGTACCCACAAGCTAAGAAACATGGAATTATTTCCAGTTGTCTAAACACGCTTTTCTGTGAGTTTGAAACTCTTTTGCTACCTAGTGATTCAGCTTTGAGATACTTGAAACCAGGAGACGAAGCACAGTGTGCTTCTTGTGAATCTGAAGTGCTTTTCTGCATTTTCAAAGTTCTAGCATTAACCATTGAGGAATTAAACTACAGGCGTTTTCAGTGCAATTCGCCTAATCAGGGTAAACATCCAATAGACTGTAAACAAAACACCCTTGGATGGTGGGATGACCAAACTTATGGAGCCTTGAGGGGCACATGAGAGAATCATTTTTTCAGAGTTTCATTGACATACACAAAGAAACCTAGTGCCCAGAAGCTAAGAAACATGGAAATTATTTCCAGTTCGCTAAAAGGCTTTTTCTGTGAGTTTGAAACTCTTTTGTTACCTAGTGATTCAGCTTTGAGATACTTGAACCAGGAAGAGAAGCACAGTGTTGCTCTTGTGATCTGAAGTGCTTTTTCTGCATTTTCAAAGTTCTAGCTTAACCATTGAAAAATTGAAAACTACAGGAGGAGTTTTCAGTGAAATTCGTCTAATCAGGGTAATTATCCAATAGGCACTAAACAAAAAAACCGTGAAGGTGGATTGACCAAATTTGGGGAGCCATGAGGGGCACAAGAGAGAATCATTTTGTCAGAGTTTCATTGAAATACACAAAGAAACCTAGTACCCCCACAAGCTAAGAAACATGGAATTATTTCCAGTTGGCGAAATCGCTTTTGTGTGAGTTTGAAACTCTATTTGCTAACTAGTGATTCAGCTTGAGATACTTGAACCAGGACAGACAAGCACCAGAGTGCTCTTGTGTGAACTAAAGTCTTGTTTCTGCGATTTTTTTAAAGTTCTAGCATGAACCATTTAAGAATTAAACTCACAGGCGTTTTTCAGGCATTTTCGCCTAATCAGGGACAAACATCCAATAGACTGGATAAAACAAAACACCCTTGATGGTGGGGATGACCACACTTGGGGAGCCTTGAGGGGCTCATGAGAGAATCATTTTTTTCAGAGTTTCATTGAAATACACAAAGAAACCTAGTGCCCAGTCAAGCTAAGAAACATGGAATTATTTCCAGTTCGCTAAAACGCTTTTCTGTGAGTTTGAAACTAACTTTTGTTACCTAGTGATTCAGCTTTGAGATACTTGAACCAGGAATCGAAGCACAGTGTGCTCTTGTCATCTGAAGTGTTTTTCTACATT
>JAKELJ010000830.1:0-14264 GCA_025594165.1 Tamias sibiricus
TCACTGAAAACGCCTGTAGTTTGATCCCAATGGTTAATGCTAGAACTTGGAAATGCAGAAAAGCCCACTTCCGATCACAAAGCACACTGTGCTTCTGTCCCTGGTTCAAGTATATCAAAAGCTGAACACTAGGTACAAAAGAGTTTCCAAAACTCAGAGAAAAGAGTTTTTAGCTCACAGAAATAATTCCGAGTATTCTTAGCTTCTGGCACTATAACAGGTTTTGCTTTCCTGTATTTCAATGAAATCTCTGAAGAAATGATACTCCCATGTGCCCCTTCAAAGGTTCCTCAAGATTGGTCATCGCCCACCATCAAGGGTGTTTAGTTTACACTCTATTTTGGATGTTTATCCTGAATAGTAAGCGAAATCCTGAAAACGCCTAGTGATATAAATTTCCTAAATGGTTAATGCTAGAACTTTAAAAACGCAGAACAACACTTTAGTTCCACAAGACACACTTGTCATCTCTACTCCTGGTTCAAGTATCTCAAAGCTGAATCACAATGTAACAAAAAGTTTCAAACCTCACAGAAAAGCGTTTAGCCGAACTGGAAATAATTCCATGTTATCTTAGCATTGTCGGTACTAGGTTTCTTTGTGTATTTCATTGACACTCTGACAAAATGATTCTCGCTTGCTCTTGTGCCCCTCATAGCTCCCCAAATATGGTCAATTCACCATGATGGTTTTTTGTTTAGAGCCTATTTGAAGTTTACCCTGTTTAGGTCGATTTCACTTCAAACGCCTCTTAGTTAAATTCCCAATGTTAATGTAATGCAGAACTTTGGAAGTGGCAGAAAAACACTTCCAGATCACAAGCAGCACACTGTGCCTTTTGTCCTGGTTCAAGTAATCTCAAAGCTGAATCAACTAGGTATCAAAAGAGTTTTTCAAACTCACAGAAAAGACGTTTTAGGCGAACTGAAATAATTTCATGTTTCTTAGTTTTCTGGGGCACGAGGTTTTCTATTGTTATTTCAATGAAACTTCTGAAAAAAGAATCGCCTCATGTGCTCCTCTCATGCTCCCCCAGTTTGGTCTCCCCCACCAAACAAGGGAGTTTTGTTTACAGTCGATTGTATGTTTTACCCTGATTAGGGCGAAAATGCTGAAAACGCCTGTGAGTTTAATTCATAAAAATGGTTAATGCTTAGAACTTTAAAAATGCAGAACAACACTATAGTTCAAGAGTACACTGTGCTTCTTCTGGTTCAAGTATCTCAAAGCTGAATCACTCTAGGTAACAAAAGAGTTTTTAACTATACAGAAAAGCGATATAGCCAAAATGGCCATCAATCCATGTTTATCTTATGCTGTACGGTATCGTTTCTTTTGTGAATTTTCATTGAAACTTGCAAAAAGATTCTCTCGTCTTGTGCCCCTCATCGGATCCCCAAAGTTGGTCAATTCTCCATGCACGTATATTTGATTAGACCATATGGGCAGTTTACTCCTGATTAGGCGAATTTCATTGAAAACGCCTGTTAGTTTAATTCCCACTGTTAATGCTAAAACTTGGAAAGTGCAAGTAAAACACTTCAGAATCTCCCGCGCACAACTGTCTTCTTGACCTGGTTCAAGAATCTCAAAGCTGAATCTCTAGTAGCAAAAGATGTTTAAATCTCACAGAAAATGCGGTTTACCAAATGGATATAATTTCATGTTTCTAGCTTCTGGGCACGAGGATATTTCGGGTGGATTTCTATGTAACGTAATCTGACACAATGAATTCCAGCTCATGTGCTCTCTCAGGCTCCCCAAGTATGGTCAATCCCTCATCACTTTGTGTTTTGTTTAGACCGTTATTGGTATGTTTACCCTGATTAGAGCGAATTTTCCATGTGGAAAACGCCTGTGAGTTTAATTCCTAAATGGTTAATGCTTAGAACTTTAAAAACGAAGCACCAAACAACACTTTTGTTCACAAGTAGCCACACTGTGACTTCTCTCCTGGTTCAAGTATCTCAAAGCTGAATCTTAAGGTCGCAAACAGTCTGATTCAAAACTCACAGAAAATCGTTTTAGCTAATGGAAATAATTCCATGGTTTCTTAGCTGAGTGGGTACCTAGGTTTCTTTGTGTATTTAATGAAACTCTGAAAAAATGATTCTCTCATTGTCCGTTCCTCCATCTTGGCTCCCCAAATTTGGGTCATACTCCATCAATCAGTTTCTTTAGTTTAGATCCTATTGGATGTTACCCTGGATTAGGTCGAAAATTCACTTGAAAACCCGAGTAGTTTAATTTCTAAATGGTTAGATGCTCGAACTTTAAAATGCAGAACAAGCACTTCAGATCACAAGAGCACTACAGTGCTTCTGTCTGGTTCAAGTATCTCAAAAGCTGAATCAATAGGTACAAAAAGAGTTTCAAACTCACAGAAAAAGCGTTTTTATTGGCGAACTGGTAAAGATTATCCCTGTTTTCTTAGCTTGTGGGGTACTAGGTTACTTTGTGTATTTCAAATACAAACTCTGAACAAAATGATTCTATCTTGCACCCTCAGACTCCCCAAATTTGGTCAATCCACATCAGGGTGTTTTTGTTTACAGTCTATTGGATGTTTACCCTGATTTAGGCGGAAAATTTACTGAAAATCGGCCTGTAGTTTGGTCAATTCCTCAATGGTTTAATGCTAGTACTTTAAAACCGCTAAATCCAAACAAAAAAACACTCTTCGATATCACAAGAGACACACTGTGTTTCCCTTTCCTGGTACAAGTATCTCAAAGCTGAATCACTAGGTACCAAAAGAGTTTTCAAAACTCTCAAGAAAGCATCGATTTAGGACAACAGGAAATAATTCCATGTTTCTTAAGCTGTCGGTATATGTTTCTTTGTGTATTATCAATGAAAACTCTGACAAAATGATTCTCTCTTGTGCACCTTCATGGCTCCCCCAATTTGGTCCATCTCACCAATCACCGGGTTTTTTGTGTAGAGTAGAGCCTATTGGATATTTTACCTCTGATGAGGCGAAATTTCACTGAAAAACCCGTTAGTTTAATTCCTCAATGGATACTGCTAGAACTTTGTAAACTATCAGAAAAGCACTTCAGATCACTTGAGCCACACTGTGTTTCTTTCCTGGTTCCAAGTATCTCATAAGCCTGAATCACTAGGTAGCAAAAGAGTTTTTCAAACTGCACAGAAAGCGATTTATCCAACTGGAAATTATTCCATGTTTCTTAGCTTCTGGGCACTAGGTTCTTTAGTTTGTATTTCAATGTAAACTCTGAAAAAATGATTCTTCATGTGCCCCTCAAGGCCCAATTTTGTCATCCCACCATTCAAGGTGTTTTTTTTACAGTCGTATTGGAATGTTTACCCTGATTAGGGCGAAAATGCCTGAAAAACGCCTGTGAGTTTTTAATTCTTAAATGGTTTAAATGCTAGAACTTGTAAAAACCAGAACAACACTTTAGTTCACAAGAGCACACTGTGCTTCTATCCTGGTTCACGTATATCCTCAAAGCTGAATACTTGGTATCAAAAGAGTTTCAAACTCACAGAAAAGCGTTTTTTAGCCATCTGGAAATACTTTCATGTTTCTTAGTTTGTGGGTACTCAGGTTTTTTGTATTTCAATGAAACGACTCTAGCAAATGATTTTACTATCTTGTGCCCCTTTATGGGCTCCCTAAAGTTTGGTCAATCACCATCACGTTTTTTTTTTTGTATTAGAGGCCTATTGGGATATTTACCCTGATTAGGCGAATTTCACGGAAAACCAGCCTGTTAGTTTAATTCCTCAATGGTTAATAGCTAGAATTTGAAAAGCAGAAAAGCACTTCAGATCACAGAGCAAACTGTGCCTTCTTCCTGTTTCAAGTATCTCAAAGCCTGAATCACAAGTAAAAAAGAGTTTCAAACTCAGATAAAGCGTTTTATGTCGAACTGAAAATAATTCCTATGTTTTCTTAGCTTCTGGGCAATAGGTTTCTCTGTGTATTCAATGATAAATCTGACGAACATGATTGCTGTTCATGTGCCCCTCATGGTACTCCCACAAGTATTGGTCAAGCCACCATCACGAGGTGTTTTGTTTTCAAGACTATAGGTGTCGGATTAGCATTTTGCGGTAAACTTGTTTAATTCCTCAATTTTATCTAGGCTTTAAATATATATATAAAGCTTAAATGCTGTCAAAAAGCATTTGGCCTTTTTGAGTGAATCACTTTAAAGATTCTTACATGTAACCAAAAAAGAATTAATGCTAGAACATTAGTTGCGCAAAACTGGTTTTGTTTTTACAGATTGAACAACACTTTAGTTCACAAGAGCACACGGTGAAAATGCTTCAAATACAGAGCACACTGCTCTTCTTCCCCTGTGTTCAAGTATCTCAAAGCTGAATCACTAGGTAGCAAAAGAGTTTCAAAAACTCACATAGGAAAGCGGTTTTAGCGAACTGAAATAATTCATTGTTTCTTAGCTTCTGGGTACTAGGTTTCTTTGTGTATTTCAAATGAAACTCTGACAAAATGATTCTACATGTGCTCCTCATGGCTCCCCAAATTTGTCATCCACCGATCAAGGTTTTTTGTTTAGAGTTATTGGATGTTTACCCTGATTAGCGCGAGAAATGCCTGAAATTACCCTGTAGTTTTAATTCTTAAAATGGTTTAATGCTAGAACATTAAGATAATTGCAGAACAACACTATTCGTTCCAAGAGCACAGTGCTGCTTCATGTCCTGGTTCAGAGTATCTCAAAGCCGAATTCAATAGGTAGCAAACGAGTTTCTCAAACTCACAGAAAAGCTGTTTTAGCTCAACTGGAAATAAGTCCTATGTTTCTTAGCTTTGGGCACTAGGATTTCTCTTTCTGTAATTCAGCTTCACTCTGAGAAATGATTCTCTCCATGTGCCCCTCAACGGATTCGCTACACGATATGGTCATCCACCCATCAAGGGTGTTTTTGTTTCAGATCTATTGGATGTTTTACCCTGAATTAGGCGGAAAATTGCCTGAAACAGCGCCTGTCAGTGATTTAATTCCTATAATGGTTAAATGCTAGAACTGTTAAAAAAGCAGAACAAACACTTTAGTCAATCACAAGAGCACACTGTGCTTCTCTCGCTGGTTCAAGTATCATCAAAGCTGAATCATCGGTAAGCAAAGATGATTTCAAAAAACTCACAGAGAATAGCGTATATAGCCAACCTGGAAATATACTTCCATGATTCTTAGCTATGTGGGTTCTAGGTTTCGTTTGTGACTATTTCAATGAACACTCTGAACAAAATGATGTTCTCTTGTTGCCTCACTCATAGATTCCCCAAATTATGGTCAATCTCACCATCAAGGGTTTTTTTGCTTATTACCAGCCTATTGGAAGTTTACCCCTGATTAGGCGAAAGTGCACTGATAACGCATCTTATGTTTAATTCCTCAATGGTTAATGGCTAGAAAAACTTTGGAAAAACACAGACAAAACAACTTCCGAGTTCACAAGAGCACACTGTGTCCTCACCCCTTCCCTGGTTCAAGTATCTCAAAGCTGAATCACTAGGTAGCAATAAAGAGTTTCAAACTCACAGAAAAGCCGTTTTAGCGAACTGGAAATAATTTCCATGTTCTCTTAGCTTCTGGGCACGACTAGGTTTCGTCTTTGTGTTTTCAATGAAAGCTCTGAAAAAATGATTCGTCTCATGTTCCCCCTCATCGCTCCCATGTTTGGTCAATCCAAAACCATTCAAGGGTTTTTTGTTTACAGTACTATTGATGTTTACCCTGAATAGGCGAAAATGCCTGCAAACGCTGTGAAGTTAATTCTTAAATGGCATTAATGCTTAGAACTTTCGTTAAAAAGCAGGAAAACAACACTTTAGTTCACAAGAGCACTCTGTGCTTCTGTCCTGTTCAAGTATCTCAAAGCTGAATCTCTAGGTAGCTAAAAATTGTTTCTCAAACTCACAGAACAAGCATTTTAGCCAATGGAAATATTTCCATGTTTCTTAGCTTTTGTGGTATTAGGTTTCTTTGTGTATTTCAATGAAACTCTGAAAAAATGATTCTCTCTTTGGTGTCCCTCATGGCTCCCCAAATTTGGTCAAATCTCACCATCAGGGTGTTTTTGTTTAGTCCTATTGGATGTTTTTCCCTGATTAGGTTAAATTTCACTGAAAACGCCTGTAGTTTAATTTCCTAAAATGGTTAATGCCTAGAACTTTAAAAAACAGAAAAGCACTTTTAGGGATCCACAAGAGCACACTGTGCTTTCTTCCCCTGGTTTTTTTTCAAGTATCTCAAAAAGCTGAATCACTAGGGTAGCAAAAGATTTCAAACTCACAGTAAAAGCGTTTTAGCCAATGGAAATAATTCCAGTGTTTCTTAGCTTGTGGGTGGGTTACTATTTTTTGCTTTGTGTATTTTCAATGAAACTCTGACAAAAAAATGATTTCTCTCTTGTTCCCCTCATGGCTTTTCCCCAATTTGGTCAATCCCACCATCACGTATTTTGGGTTTTTTGTTTAGAGTACCTATTTGGATGTTTACCCTGATTATGGCCAAATTTCACTGAAAACGCCTGTAGATTAATTCCTCAATGGTTAATGCTAGAAATTTGAAAATGCAGAAAAGCACTTCTTCAGATCACAAGAGCACACTGTGCTTCTGTCCTGGTTCCAAGTATCTCAAAGCTTGAATCACTAGTAAGTAACAAAAGAGTTTCAAACTCACAGAAAAGCGTTTTACCAAACCTGGAAATAATTCCATGTTTCTTAGCTTACTGGGTACTAGGTTTTCTTTGTGTATAATTCCATGAAACTCTGACAAAAAATGATTCTTCTTTTTGTGCCCCTCAATGGCTCCCCTCAAATTTGGTCATACCCACCATCAACGGGGTTTTTGTTTAAGGCCGTATTGAATGTTTACCCTGATTAGGCCGAATTTGCACTGAAAACCCTGTAGAGTTTAATTCTCCTCAATGGTTATGCTTAGAACTTTAAAATGCAAGAAAAGGGGCACTTCAGATTCAAAAGAGCACACTGTGCTTCTGTCCTGGTTCAAGTATCTCAAAGACTGAATCACTAGGTCAGTAAAAGAGTTTCAAACTCACAGAAAAGAAAAGCGATTTAGCCCCAACTGGAAATAATTCCATGTTTCTTAGCCTCTGGCGACTAGGTTTTTCTTTGTGTATTTCAATGGAAACTCTGACAAAATGATTCTCTCCTTGTGCCCGTCATGGCTCTCCCAAAATGTGGTCAAGTCCACCAACAAGGGGTTTTTTTATTGTGAGACCTATTGATGGATATTTTACCCCTGATTAGGCGAAATTTCACTGATGAAACTGCCTGTAGTTTAAAATTTCCTCAAATGTTAATGCTAGAACTTTAGAAAATGCAGAAAGCACTTCCAAAAGATCACAAGAGCACACTGGCTTCTTTCCTGGTTCAAGGTATCTCAAAGCTGAATCACTAGGTTTAAAAACCAAGATGATTTCAAACTCTCAAAAAGCGTTTTTAGCCAACTGGAAATAATTCCATGTTTCTTAGCTTCTGGGAACTAGGTTCTTTGTGTATTTCAATGAAACTCTGAAAAAATTTGAATTCTCCCCCTCATGCTCCCTCAAGGGCTCCCCAAGTTTGGTCAATCCCCCATCAAGGGTGTATTTTTTTTTACAGTCTATTGGATGTTTACCCTGATTAGGCCGAAAATGCTGAAAACGCCCCTGTGAGTTTAATTCCTTAAATGGTTAATGCTATAGAACTTTAAAAAATGAAAAGAACAACACACTGTTAGTATCACAAGAGCACACTGTGCCTTTCTGTCCTGGTTCAAGTAATCTCAAAGCTGAATCACTTAAGGTAGCAAAAAGATAGTTTCAAACTCACCCCGAGAAAAGCGTTTTAGCCCAACTGGAAATAATTCCTATGTTTTCTTAGCTTGGGTGGCACTAGGTTTCTTTGTGTATTTTCAATGAATACTCCTGACAGAATTGATGCTCTCATGGTGCCCCGTGCAAGGTTCCTCATGTTTGGTCATCATCCCAACCATCAACGAGTGTTATTGTTTTCACACTCTATTGGATGTTAAGCCACGTATTTAGGGCGAAATTTCACTGAAAACGCCTCTGAGTTTAATTCCTAAATGGTTAATGCTAGAACTTTAAAAAGGCATATAAAACATCTTCAGTCATCAAGTGCCAGTGAGCTTCTCGCCTGGTTTCAAGTAGCTACATCAAAGAGGATTCAATAGAGTAGCAAAAAAGAGTTTCAATCTCACAGAAGAAGCGAATGTTAGCGTACTGGAAATTAATTCCATGTTTTCATAGGCTTCTGGCACTAGGTGTCGTTTGTTGTATTTCAATGAAACTCTGGACAAGAATATTCTCTTCCATTTGCCCGCTACAAGGTCCTCCTCAAGTTTGGTCAACTCATCCATCAAGGGTGTCTTTGTCTCTACAGACCTATTGGATGTTTACCCTAATTAGGCGGAAATTTCACTGAAACGCCTGTTAGTTTTAATTCCTCAATGGTTAATTTGCTAGAACATTGAAAATGCAGAAAAAACACTTCAGTTCACACAAGCACACTGTGACATTTGACCTGGTTCATGATCTACAAAGGTGAATCACTAGGTAGCAAAGCGAGTTTCAAACTCACAGAAAGCGTTTTAGCGCAACTGAAAATGTATTCCATGTTTCTTAGCTTCCCCCTGGGCACTAGGTTTTTCTTTGTGTATTTCAATGAAACTCTGGAAAAAAATGATTCTGTCATGTGCCCCCACAAGGCTTCCCCAAGTGTTGGTCATACCCCCCCACCATCAAGGGTGTTTTTTGGTTTACAGTCTATTGGAAATGTTTACCCCCCTGATTAGGCGAAAAAATGCCTGAAAAAACGCTGCCTGAGTTTAATTCCCTTAAATGGTTAATGCTAGATAACTTTAAACAAAAACCCGAGGAAGAACAACACTTTAGTTTTCACAAGAGCACACTGGCTTCTGTCCTGGTTCAAGTATCTCAAAGCTGAATCACTAGGTAGCAAAAGAGTTTCAAAACTCACAGAGAAAGCGTTTTAGCCAACTGGAAATATAATTCCCAGGTTTTCTTAGCTTCTGGGTAAAACACTAGGGGTTATTCTTTTGTGTATTTTCAATGAAACTCTGAACAAAATGATTCTCTCTTGTGTCCCTCACATGTCCCTCCCCCAAATTTGGTCATCCCACCATCAAGGGTGTTTTGTGTTAGAGAGCCTATTGGGTATGTTTACCCTAATTAGGCGAATTTCCCACTAGAAAAAACGCCTTGTTAGTTTAATTCCTCAATGGTTATTGCGCCCTAGAACTTTGATAAATGCAGAAAACAACACTTCGGATCACAAGAGCACACTGTTGCCTTTGTCCTGGTTCAAGTATCTCAAAGCTCTGAATCACTAGGTAGCAAAAGAGTTTCAAACTCACAGAAAAAAAGCGTTTTAGCGAACTGGAAATAAATTCCATGTTTCCTAGCTTCTGGGTACTAGGTTTCTTTGTGTATTTTTCTTTCAATGAAACTCTGAAAAAAAAAAGGAAAAAATGATTCTCTCATGTCCCCCTCATGGCCCCTCCCCAAAATTTTGGTCATCCCACCATCACGGGTTTTTTGTTTTAGAGTCTATTGGATGTTTACCCTGATTAGGCGAAATGCACTGAAAACGCCTGTAGTTTAATTCCTAAAAATGGTTAATGCTAGAACTTTGAAAATGCAGAGAACAAGCACTTAGATCACAAGAGCACACTGTGCTTCTGTCCTGGTTCAAGTATCTCAAAGCTGAATCACTAGGTACAAAAGAGTTTCAAACTCACAGAAAAGCGTTTTTAGCCAACTGGAAATAATTCCATGATTCTTTAGCTTCTGGGTACTAGGTTTCTTTGTGTATTTCAATGAAACTCTGAAAAAATAATTCTCTCTTGTGCCCCTCATGGATCCCCAAATTTTGGTCAATCCACCATCACTGGTTTTTTTGTTAGAGCCTATTGGATATGTTTACCCTGATTAGGCGAATTTCACTGAAAACGCCTGTAGTTTAATTCCTCAATGGTTAATGCTAGAACTTTGAAAAATGCAGAAAAAGCTCACTTCAGATCACAAGAGCACACTGTTTTTGCTCCTGATTCCTGGTTCAAGTATCTCAAAGCTGAATCACTAGGTAGCAAAAGAGTTTCAAACTCACAGAAAAAAAGCGTTTTAGCCAAACTGGAAATAATATCCTGTTGTTTCTTAGCTTCTGGGTACTAGGTTTCTTTGTGTATTTCAATGAAACTCCCTGAAAAAATGATTCTCTATTTTCATGTGCCCCCTCAAGGCTCCCCAAGTTTGGTCATCACCCCACCGTCAAGGTAGTTTTTTTTTTTACAGTCCCCCTATTGGATGTTTACCCTGATTAGCGTTAGAAAAATGCCTGAAAACGCCTGTGAGTTTAATTATTAAATGGTTAATGCTAGAACTTTAAAAACGCAGAACAAACAAACTTTTAGTTTATCACAAGAGCACACTGTGCTTCTCTCCTGGTTCAAAGTATCTCAAAGCTGAATCACTAGGTCCGCAAAAGAGACTTTTCAAACTCACAGAAAAGCGATTTTAGCCAAACTGGAAATAATTCCATGTTTCTTAGCATTTGTGGGAACTAGGTTTCTTTGTGTATTTCAATGAAACTCTGACAAAAATGATTCTCTCCTGTTCCCATCATGGCTCGCCCCCAAATTTGGTCAATCCATCATCATGGGTTTTTTTTTCATTTAGAGAACTATTGATGTTTACCCTGATTAGGCGAATTTCAACTGAAAATGCCTGTGAGTTTAATTCTTAAATGGTTAATGCTTAGAAACTTTGAAAATGCAGAAAAAGCACTTCAGATCACAAGAGCACACTGTGCTTCTGTCCTGGTTGAAGTATCTCAAAGCTGAATCTCTAGGTAACAAAGAGTTTCAAACTCACAGAAAAGCGTTTTAGCGAACTGGAAAAATAATTCCATGTTTCTTAGCTTGTGGGTACTAGTTTTCTTTGTGTATTTCAATGAAACTCTGAAAAAATGATTCTCTCATGTGCCCCTCAAGACTCCCCAAGTTTGGTCATCCCACCATCAAGGGTTTTTGTTTACAGTCTATTGGATATTTACCCTGATTAGGCGAAAATTGCCTGAAAAACGCCTGTGAGTTTAATTCTTAAATGGTTAATGCTAGAACTTTAAAAACGCAGAACAACACTTTAGTTCACAAGAGCACACTGTGCTTCTGTCCTGGTTGAAGTATCTCAAAGCTGAATCACTAGGTAGCAAAAGAGTTTCAAACTCAACTGAAAAGCATTTTTAGACAACTGGAAATACTTCCATGTTTCTTAGCTTGTGGGTACTATGTTTCTTTGTGGATTTCAATGAAACTCTGACAAAATGATTCTTCTCTTGTGCCCCTACAATGGCTCCCCAAATTTGGTCAATCCACCATCACGGGTTTTTTGTGTAGAGCCTATTGGATATTTACCCTGAATGGCGAATTTCACTGAAAACGCCTGTTAGTTTAATTCCTCAATTGTTAATGCTAGAACTTTGAAAATACAGAAAAGCACTTCAGATCACAAGAGCACACTGTGTTTCTTTCCTGGTTCAAGTATCTCACAAAGCTGAATCACTAGGTAGCAAAAGAATTTAAACTCACAGAAAAGCGATTTATCCAACTGGAAATAATTCCATGTTTCTTAGCTTCTGGGTACTAGGTTTCTTTGTGTATTTCAATGAAACTCTGAAAAAATGATTCTCTCATGTGCCCCTCAAGGCTCCCCAAGTTTGCTCATCCCACCATCAAGGGTGTTTTTTTTTACAGTTCTATTGGATGTTTACCCTGATTAGGTGAAAATGCCTGAAAACGCCTGTGAGTGAGTTTAATTTCTTAAATGGTTAATGCTAGAACTTTAAAAAAACGAAGAAACGACACTTTAGTTCACAAGAGCACACTGTGCTTCTGTCCTGGTTCAAATATCTCAAAGCTGAATCACTAGGTATCAAAAGAGTTTCAAACTCACAGAAAAGCGTTTTAGCGAACTGGAAATAATTAATGTTTCTTAGCTTGTGGGTACTAGGTTTCTTTGGGTATTTCAATGAAACTCTGACAAAGTAATTCTCTCTTGTGCCCCTTATGGCTCCCCAAGTTTGGTCAATCCACCATCACGTTTTTTTTTGTATAGAGCCTATTGGATATTTACCCTGATTAGGGGCGAATTTCACACTGAAAACGCCTTTAGTTTAATTCCTCAATGGTTAATGCTAGAACTTTGAAAATGCAGAAAAGCACTTCAGATCACAAGAGCACACTGTGCTTCTGTCCTGGTTCAAGTATCTCAAAGGTGAATTTCTAGGTAACAAAAGAGTTTCAAACTCACAGAAAAGCGTTTTAGCGAACTGAAATAATTCCATGTTTCTTAGCTTCTGGGGCACTAGGTTTCTCTGTGTATTTCAATGAAACTCTGAAAAATGATTCTGTCATGTGCCCCTCAAGGCTCCCCAAGTTTGGTCATCCCACCATCAAGGGTGTTTTGTTTACAGTCTTTTGGATGTTTACCCTGATTAGGCGAAAATGCCTCAAAACGCGTCTGAGTTTAATTCTTAAATGTTTAATGCTAGAACTTTTAAAAACGCAGAACAACACTTTAGTTCACAAGAGCACACTGTGCTTCTGTCCTGGTTCAAGTATCTCAAAGCTGAATCACTAGGTAGCAAAGAGTTTCAAACTCATAGGAAAGCGTTTTAGCCAACTGGAAATAATTCCAGGTTTCTTAGCTTCTGGGTACTAGGTTTTCTTTGTGTATTTCAATGAAACTCTGACAAAATGATTCTCTCTTGTGCCCCTCATGGCTCCCCAAATTTGGTCATCCCACGATCACGTGTTTTTTGTTTAGAGCCTATTGGATGTTTACCCTGATTAGGCAAATTTCACTGAAAACGCCTGTAGTTTGATTCCTCAATGGTTAATGCTAGAACTTTGGAAATGCAGAAAAGCACTTCCGATCACAAGAGCACACTGTGCTTCTGTCCTGGTTCAAGTATCTCAAAGCTGAATCACTAGGTAGCAAAAGAGTTTCAAACTCAGAGAAAAGAGTTTTAGCTCACTGGAAATAATTCCGTGTTTCTTAGCTTCTGGGCACTAGGTTTCTTTCTGTATTTCAATGAAACTCTGAAGAAATGATTCTCCCATGTGCCCCTCAAGGTTTCCTCAAGATTGGTCATCCCACCATCAAGGGTGTTTTGTTTACACTCTATTGGATGTTTATCCTGATTAGGCGAAAATGCCTGAAAACGCCTGTGAGATTAATTCCTAAATGGTTAATGCTAGAACTTTTAAAAACGCAGAACAACACTTTAGTTCACAAGAGCACACTGTGCTTCTCTCCTGGTTCAAGTATCTCAAAGCTGAATCACTAGGTAACAAAAGAGTTTCAAACTCACAGAAAAGCGTTTTAGCCAACTGGAAATAATTCCATGTTTCTTAGCTTGTCGGTACTAGGTTTCTTTGTGTATTTCATTGAAACTCTGACAAAATGATTCTCTCTTGTGCCCCTCATAGCTCCCCAAATTTGGTCAATTCACCATGATGGGTTTTTTGTTTAGAGCCTATTGGAAGTTTACCCTGATTAGGCGAATTTCACTGAAAACGCCTCTTAGTTTAATTCCTCAATGGTTAATGCTAGAACTTTGGAAGTGCAGAAAAACACTTCAGATCACAAGAGCACACTGTGCTTTTGTCCTGGTTCAAGTATCTCAAAGCTGAATCACTAGGTAGCAAAAGAGTTTCAAACTCACAGAAAAGCGTTTTAGCGAACTGAAATAATTTCATGTTTCTTAGTTTCTGGGCACGAGGTTTCTTTGTGTATTTCAATGAAACTCTGAAAAAATGAATCCCTCATGTGCTCCTCCAGGCTCCCCAAGTTTGGTCATCCCACCATCAAGGGTGTTTTGTTTACAGTCTATTGTATGTTTACCCTGATTAGGCGAAAATGCCTGAAAACGCCTGTGAGTTTAATTCTTAAATGGTTAATGCTAGAACTTTTAAAAAGCACAACAACACTTTAGTTCACAAGAGCACACTGTGCTTCTCTCCTGGTTCAAGTATCTCAAAGCTGAATCTCTAGGTAGCAAAAAAGTTTCAAACTCACAGAACAGCATTTTAGCCAACTGGAAATAATTCCATGTTTCTTAGCTTGTGGGTATTAGGTTTCTTTGTGTATTTAAATGAAACTCTGACAAAATGATTCTCTCTTGTGCCCCTCATGGCTCCCCAAATTTGGTC
>JAKELJ010000831.1:0-14233 GCA_025594165.1 Tamias sibiricus
GGGGCACAAGAGAGAATCATTTTGTCACAGAGTTTCATTGAAAGACATAAATAAACCTAATACCCACAGGCTAAGAAACATGGAATTATTTCCAGTTGGATTAAAATGCTTTTCTGTGAGTTTGAAACTCTTGCTACCGAGAGATTCAGCTTTTGAGGTACTTGAACCAGGAGATAAGCACAGTGTGCTCACGTGAACTAAAGAGTTGTTCTGCGTTTTTAAAGTTCTAGCATTTTAACCATATAACAATTAAAACTCACAGGCGTTTTCAGGCATTTTCGCCTAATCAGGGTAAACATCCAAAAGACTGTAAACAACACACCCTTGATGGTGGGATGACCCAACTTGGGAGCCTTGAGGAGCACATGAGAGAATCATTTTGTCAGAGTTTCATTGAAATACACAAAGAAACATAGTACCCAGAAGCTAAGAAACATGGAATTATTTCCAGTTGGCTAAATCGCTTATCTGTGAGTTTGAAACTCTTTTGTTACCTAGTGATTCAGCTTTGAGATACTTGAACCAGGACAGAAGCACAGTGTGCTCTTCTGACCTGAAGGTCCTTTCTGCATTTTCAAAGTTCTAGCATTTAACTATTGAGGAATTAAACTACAGGCGTTTTCAGTGAAATTCGCCTAATCAGGGTAAACATTAATTAGGCTCTAAACAAAAAAAAACCGTGATGGTGGATTGACCAAATTTGGGGAGCCATGAGGGGCAAAAGAGAGAATCATTTTGTCAGAGTTTCATTGAAATACACAAAGAAACCTAGTACCCACAAGCTAAGAAACATGGAATTATTTCCAGTTGGCTAAAACGCTTTTCTGTGAGTTTGAAACCATGTTGCTACCTAGTGATTCAGCTTTGAGATACATGAACCAGGAGAGAAGCACAGTGTGCTGTTGTGAACTAAAGTGTTGTTCTGCATTTTTAACGTACTAGCATTAATCATTTAAGAATTAAAACTCACAGGGCGTTTTCAGGCATTTTCGCCTAATCAGGGTAAACATCCAGTAGACTGTAAAAAAAACTCCCTTGATGGTGGGATGGGACCAAAATTGGGGAGCCTTGAGGAGCAGATGAGAGAATCATTTTTTCAGAGTTTCATTGATATACACAAAGAAACCTAGTGCCCAGAAGCTAAGAAACATGGAATTATTTCCAGTTCACTAAAACGCTTTTCTGTGAGTTTGAAACTCTTTTGTTACCTAGTGATTCAGCTTTGAGATACTTGAACCAGGACAGAAGCACAGTGTGCCCTTGTGATCTGAAGTGCTTTTCTGCATTTTCAAAGTTCTAGCTTTAATCATTGAGGAATTAAACTACAGGCGCTTTCAGTGAAATTCGCCTAATCAGGGTAAACATCCAATAGACTGTAAATAAAACACCCTTGATGATGGGATGGACCAAACTTGGGGAGCCTTGAGAGGCACATGAGAGAATCATTCCTTCAGAGTTTCATTGAAATACACAAAGAAACCTAGTACCCAGAAGCTAAGAAGCATGGAATTATTTCCAGTTGGCTAAAACGCTTTTCTGTGAGTTTGAAACTCTTTTTTGTTACCTAGGAATTAAACTAGGTACTTGATTCAGCTTTGAGATACTTGAACCAGGAAAGAAGCACAGTGTGCTCTTGTGATCTGAAGTGCTTTTCTGTATTTTCAAAGTTCTAGCATTAACCATTTAAGAATTAAACTCACAGGGGTTTTCAGCATTTTCGCCTAATCAGGGTAAACATCCAATAGACTGTAAATAAAACACCCTTGATGATGGGATGACCACACTTGGGGAACCTTGAGGGGCACATGAGAGAATCATTTTTCAGAGTTTCATTGAAATACACAAAGAAACCTAGTGCCCAGAAGCTAAGAAACATGGAATTATTTCCAGTTGGCTAAAACGCTTTTCTGTGAGTTTGAAAACTCTTTTAGTACCTAGTGATTCAGCTTTGAGATACTTGATCCAGGAAAGAAGCACAGTGTTCTCTTGTGAACTCAAGTGCTTTTCTGCATTTTCAAAGTTCTAGCATTAACCATTGAGGAATTAAACTAACAGGCATTTTCAGTGAAATTCGCCTAATCAGGGTAAACAGCCAATAGGCTCTAATAAAAAACCCGTGATGTTGAGATGACCAAATTTAAGGAGCCATGAGGGACACAAGAGAGAATCATTTTGTCAAAGTTTCATTGAAATACACAAAGAAAACCTAGTACCCAGAATCTAAGAAACATGGAATTATTTCCAGTGGGCTAAATCGCTTTTCTGTGAGTTTGAAACTCTTTTGCTACCGAGTGATTCAGCTTTGAGATACTTGAACCAGGACAGAAGCACAGTGTGCTCTTGTGATATGAAGTGCTTTTCTGTATTTTCAAAGTTCTAGCATTAACCATTTATAAAATAAAACTTACAGGGCGTTTTCAGGCATTTTCGCCTAATCAGGGTAATCATCCAATAGACTGTAAACAAAACACCCTTGATGGTGGGATGACCAAACCTTGGGGAGCCTTGAGGAGCAGATGAGAGAATCATTTTGTCAGAGTTTCATTGAAATACACAAAGAAACCTAGTGCCCAGAAGCTAAGAAACATGGAATTATTTCCAGTTCACTAAAACGCTTTTTTCTGTGAGTTTGAAACTCTTTTGTTACCTAATGATTCAGCTTTGAGATACATGAACCAGGAAAGGAGCACAGTGTGCTCTTGTGATCTGAAGTGCTTTTCTGCATTTTCAAAGTTCTAGCATTAACCATTGAGGAATTAAACTAAACAGGCCTTTTCAGTGAAATTCGCCTAATCAGGGTAAACATCCAATAGGCTCTAAACAAAAACCCCGTGATGGTGGGATGACCAAATTTGGGGAGCTATGAGGGGCACAAGAGAGAATCATTTTTTCAGAGTTTCATTAAAATACACAAAGAAAACCTAGTACCCAGAAGCTAAGAAACATGGAATTATTTCCAGTTGGCTAAATCGCTTTTCTGTGAGTTTGAAATTCTTTTTGCTACCTAGTGATTCAGCTTTGAGATACTTGAACCAGGACAGAAGCACAGTGTGCCCTTGTGATCTGAAGTGCTTTTCTGCATTTTCAAAGTTCTAGCTAGCTTTAACCATTGAGGAATTAAACTACAGGTGTTTTCAGTGAAATCGCCTAATCAGGGTAAACAATCCAATAGGCTCTAAACAAAAAACCCATGATGGTGGATTGACCATATTTGGGGAGCCATGAGGGGCACAAGCGAGAATCATTTTTTCAGAGTTTCATTGAAATACACAAAGAAACCTAGTACCCAGAAGCTAAGAAACTTGGAATAATTTCCAGTTGGCTAAAATGCTTTTCTGTGAGTTTGAAACTCTTTTGCTACAGAGAGATTCAGCTTTGAGATACTTGAACCAGGAGAGAAGCACAGTGTGCTCTTGTGACCTAAAGTGTTGTTCTGCGATTTTTAAAGTTCTAGCATTAACCATTTAAGAATTAAACTCACAGGCGTTTTCAGGCATTTCGCCTAATCAGGGTAAACATACAATAGACTGTAAACAAATCACCCTTGATGATGGGATGACCAAATTTGGGGAGCCTTGAGGGGCACATGAGAGAATAATTTCTTCAGAGTTTCATTGAAATACACAAAGAAACCTAGTGCCCAGAAGCTAAGAAACGTGGAATTCTTTCAGTATCGCTAAAAACGCTTTTCTGTGAGTTTGAAACTCTTTTGTTACCTAGTGATTCAGCTTTGAGATACATGAACCAGGAAAGGAGCACAGTGTGCTCTTGTGATCTCAAGTGCTTTTCTGCGTTTTTCAAATTTCTAGCATTAACCATTGAGGAATTAAACTAGAGGCGTTTTCACTAAAATTCGCCAAATCAGGGTAAACATCCAATAAGCTCTAAAAAAAAAACCCGTGATGGTGGATTGACCAAATTTGGGGAGCCATGAGGGGCCCAAGAGAGAATCATTTTGTCAGTGTTTCATTGAAATACACAAAGAAACCTACTACCCACAAGCTAAGAAACATGGAATTATTTCCAGTTGGCTAAAAACGCTTTTCTGTGAGTTTGAAACTCTTTTGCTACCTAGTGATTCAGCTTTGAGATACTTGAACCAGGACAGAAGCACAGTGTGCTCTTGTGATCTGAAGTGCTTTTCTTCATTTTCAAAGTTCTAGCATTAACCATTGAAGAATTAAACTAAAGGCATTTTCAGTGAAATTCACCTAATCAGGGTAAACATCCAATAGGCTCTAAAACAAAAAACCCGTGATGGTGGATTGACCATATTTGGGGAGCCTTGAGGGGCACAAGAGAGAATCATTTTTTTCGAGTTTCATTGAAATACACAAAAGAAACTTTAGTACCCAGAAGCTAAGAAATTTGGAATTATTTCCAGTTGGCTAAAATGCTTTTTTCTGTGAGTTTGAAACTCTTTTTGCTACCAAGAGATTCAGCTTTGAGATACTTAAACCAGGAGAGAAGCACAGTGTGCTCTTGTGAAGTAAAGTGTTGTTCTTCATTTTTAAAGTTCTAGCATTAACTATGTAACAATTAAACTCACAGCCGTTTTCAGGCATTTTCGCCTAATCAGGGTAAACATCCAATAGACTGTAAACAAAACACCCTTGATGATGGGATGACCAAACTTGGGGAGCCTTGAGAGGCACATGATGAATCATATCTTCAGAGTTTCATTGAAATACACAAAGAAACCTAGTACCCAGAAGCTAAGAAACATGGAATCATTTCCAGTTGGCTAAAAAAACGCTTTTCTGTGAGTTTGAAACTCTTTTGTTACCTAGTGATTCAGCTTTGAGATACTTGAACCAGGAAAGAAGCACAGTGTGCTCTTGTGATCTGAAGTGCTTTTCTACATTTTCAAAGTTCTAGCTTTAACCATTGAGGAATTAAACTACAGGTGTTTTCAGTGAAATCGCCTAATCAGGGTAAAACATCCATAGGCTCTAAACAAGAAAACCCATGATGGTGAATTGACCATATTTGGGGAGCCATGATGGGGCACAAGCGAGAATCATTTTTTCAGAGTTTCATTGAAATACACAAAGAAACCTAGTACCCAGAAGCTAAGAAACTTGGAATTATTTCCAGTTGGCTAAAATGCTTTTCTGTGAGTTTGAAACTCTTTTGCTACCGAGAGATTCAGCTTTGAGATACTTGAACCAGGAGAGAGCACAGTGTGCTCTTGTGAAATAAAGTGTTGTTATGCGTTTTTTAAAGTTCTATCATAAACCATTTAAGAATTAAACTCACAGGCGTTTTCAGGCATTTTCGCCTAATCAGGGTAAACATCCAATAGACTGTAAACAAAACACCCTTGATGATGGGATGACCAAATTTGGGGAGCCTTGAGGGGCACATGAGAGAATAATTTCTTCAGAGTTTCATTGAAATACACAAAGAAACCTAGTGCCCAGAAGCTAAGAAACGTGGAATTCTTTCCAGATCGCTAAAACGCTTTTCTGTGAGTTTGAAATTCTTTTGTTACCTAGTGATTCAGCTTTGAGATACTTGATCCAGGAAAGAAGCACAGTGTGCTCTTGTGATCTCAAGTGCTTTTTCTGCATTTTCAAATTTCAAGCATTAACTATTGAGGAATTAAAGTACAGGGGTTTTCAGTGAAATTCGCCAAATCAGGGTTAAACATCCAATAAGCTCTAAACAAAAAACCCGTGATGGTGGATTGACCAAATTTGGGGAGCCATGAGGGGCCCAAGAGAGAATCATTTTGTCAGTGTTTCATAGAAATACACAAAGAAACCTACTACCCACAAGCTAAGAAACATGGAATTATTTCCAGTTGGCTAAAACGCTTTCTGTGAGTTTGAAACTCTTTTGCTACCTAGTGATTCAGCTTTGAGATACTTGAACCAGGACAGAAGCACAGTGTGCTCTTGTGATCTGAAGTGCTTTTCTTCATTTTCAAAGTTCTAGCATTAACCATTGAAGAATTAAACTAAAGGCATTTTCAGTGAAATTCACCTAATCAGGGTAAACATCCCAATAGGCTCTAAACAAAAAACCCGTGATGGTGGATTGACCATATTTGGGGAGCAATTGAGGGGCACAGAGAGAATCATTTTTTCCGAGTTTCATTGAAATACACAAAGAAACCTAGTACCCCAGAAGCTAAGAATTATTTCCAGTTGGCTAAAATTAGTTTTCCAGCTTTGGCTAAGCACAATGCTTTTCTGTGAGTTTGAAAACTCGTTTTCAGTGCATTTTGCTACCTAGTGATGGGATGACCAAGCTTTGAGATTCTTCAGAGTTTTCATTGAAATAACAAAGAAACCAGTACCCAGGCTAAGAAACAGAAGCACAGTGTGTTTACCTCTTGCTTTGAATACTAAAGTATAGAAGTGTTGGTTCTGCGTTTTTAAAGTTCTAGCATTAACCATTTAAGAATTAAACTCACAGGCGTTTTTCAGGAATTTTCGCCTAATCAGGGTAAACATACAATAGACTGTGAACAAAACACCCTTGATGATGTGATGACCAAACTTGGGGAGCCTTGAGAGGCACATGAGAGAATCATTTTATTCAGAGTTTCATTGAAATACACACAAAAAAACCTAGTGCCCAGAAGCTAAGAAACATGGAATTATTTCCATTTGGCTAAAACGCTTTTCTGTGAGTTTGAAACTCTTTTGCTACCTAGTGATTCAGCTTTGAGATACTTGAACCAGGAGAGAAGCACAGTGTGCTCTTGTGAACTAAAGTATTGTTCTGCGTTTTTAAAGTTCTAGCATTAACCATTTTTAAGAATTAAACTCACAGGCGTTTTTTAAGGCATTTTCGCCTAATCAGGGTAAACATCCAATAGACTGTAAACAAAACACCCTTGATGGTGGGATGACCAAACTTGGGGAGCCTTGAGGGGCACATGAGTGAGAATCATTTTTTCAGAGTTTCATTGAAATACACAAAGAAACCTAGTACCCAGAAGCTAAGAAACATGGAATTAATTCCAGTTGGCTAAATCGCTTTTCTGTGAGTTTGAAAATCTTTTGCTACCTAGTGATTCAGCTTTGAGATACTTGAACCAGGAGAGAAGCACAGTGTGCTCTTGTGAACTAAAGTGTTGTTCTGCATTTTTAAAGTTCTAGCATTAACCATTTAAGAATTAAACTCACAGGCGTTTTCAGGCATTTTCGCCTAATCAGGGTAAACATCCAATAGACTGTAAACAAAAACACCCTTGATGATTGGATGACCAAACTTGGGGAGCCTTGAGAGGCACATGAGAGAATCATTTCTTCAGAGTTTCATTGAAATACACAAAGAAACCTAGTACCCAGAAGCTAAGAAACATGGAATTATTTCCAGTTGGCTAAATCGCTTTTCTGTGAGTTTGAAACTCTTTTGCTACCTCGAGATTCAGCTTTGAGATACTTGAACCAGGACAGAAGCACAGTGTGCTCTTGTGATATGAAGTGCTTTTCTGCATTTTCAAAGTTCTAGCTTTAACCATTGAGGAATTAAACTACAGGCGTTTTCAGTGAAATTCGCCTAATCAGGGTAAACCTCCAATAGGCTCTAAAACAAAAAATCCGTGATGGTGGGATGACCAAATTTGGGGAGCCATGAGGGGCACAAGAGAGAATCATTTTGTCAGAGTTTCATTGAAATAAACAAAGAAACCTAGTACCCAGAAGCTAAGAAACATGGAATTATATCCAGTTGGCTAAATCGCTTTTCTGTGAGTTTGAAACTCTTTTGCTACCTAGTGATTCAGCTTTGAGATACTTGAACCAGGACAGAAGCACAGTGTGCTCTTGTGATCTGAAATGCTTTTTTTGCATTTTCAAAGTTCTAGCATTAACCATTGAGGAATTAAACTACAGGCGTTTTCAGTGAAAATTCGCCTAATCAGGGTAAATACCCAATAGCTCTAAACAAAAAACCCGTGATGGTGGATTGACCAAATTTGGGGAGCCATGAGGGGCACAAGGAGAATCATTTTGTCAGAGTTTCATTGAAATACACAAAGAAACCTAATACCCAGAAGCTAAGAAACATGGAATTATTTCCAGTTGGCTAAATCGCTTTTCTGTGAATTTGAAACCCTTTTGCTACCTACTGATTCAGCTTTGAGATACTTGAACCAGGACAGAAGCACAGTGTGCTCTTGTGATATGAAGTGCTTTTCTGCATTTTCAAAGTTCTAGCTTTAACCATTGAGGAATTTAACTACAGGCGTTTTCAGTGAAATTCGCCTAATCAGGGTAAACATCCAATAGGCTCTAAACAAAAAATCCGTGATGGTGAGATGACCAAATTTGGGGAGCCATGAGGGGCACAAGAGAGAGAATCATTTTGTCAGAGTTTCATTGAAATAAACAAAGAAACCTAGTACCCAGAAGCTAAGAAACATGGAATTATTTCCAGTGGGCTAAATCGCTTTTCTGTTGAGTTTGAAACTCTTTTGCTACCGAGTGATTCATCTTTGAGATACTTGAACCAGGACAGAAGCACAGTGTGCTCTTGTGATATGAAGTGATTTTCTGCATTTTCAAAGTTCTAGCATTAACCATTGAGGAATTAAACTACAGGCGTTTTCAGTGAAATTCGCCTAATCAGGGTAAATACCCAATAGGCTCTAAACAAAAAACCCGTGATGGTGGATTGACCAAATTTGGGGAGCTATGAGGGGCACAAGAGAGAATCATTTTGTCAGAGTTTCATTGAAATACACAAAGAAACCTACTACCCACAAGCTAAGAAACATGGAATTATTTCCAGTTGGCTAAAATGCTTTTCTGTGAGTTTGAAACTCTTTTGCTACCTAGTGATTCAGCTTTGAGATACTTGAACCAGGAGAGAAGCACAGTGTGCTCTTGTGAACTAAAGTGTTGTTCTGCGTTTTTAAAGTTCTAGCATTAACCATTTAAGAATTAAACTCACAGGCGTTTTCAGGCATTTTCGCCTAATCAGGGTAATCATCCAATAGACTGTAAACAAAACACCCTTGATGGTGGGATGACCAAATTTGGGGAACCTTGAGGGGCACATGAGAGAATCATTTTGTCAGAGTTTCATTGAAATACACAAAGAAACCTAGTACCCAGATGCTAAGAAACATTTAATTAATTCCAGTTGGCTAAATCGCTTTTCTGTGAGTTTGAAAATCTTTTGCTACCTAGTGATTCAGCTTTTGAGATACTTGAACCAGGAAAGAAGCACAGTGTGCTCTTGTGAACTAAAGTGTTGTTCTGCGTTTTTAAAGTTCTAGCATTAACCATTTAAGAATTAAACTCACAGGCGTTTTCAGGAATTTTCGCCTAATCAGGGTAAACATACAATAGACTGTGAACAAAATCACCCTTGATGATGTGATGACCAAACTTGGGGAGCCTTGAGAGGCACATGAGAGAATCATTTATTCAGAATTTCATTGAAATACACAAAAAAACCTAGTGCCCAGAAGCTAAGAAACATGGAATTATTTCCATTTGGCTAAAACGCTTTTCTGTGAGTTTGAAACTCTTTTGCTACCTAGTGATTCAGCTTTGAGATACTTGAACCAGAAGAGAAGCACAGTGTGCTCTTGTGACTAAAGTGTTGTTCTGCGTTTTTAAAGTTCTAGCATTAACCATTTAAGAATTAAACTCACAGGCGTTTTAAGGCATTTTCGCCTAATCAGGGTAAACATCCAATAGACTGTAAACAAAACAGCCTGGATGGTGGGATGACCAAACTTGGGGAGCCTTGAGGGGCACATGAGAGAATCATTTTTTCAGAGTTTCATTGAAATACACAAAGAAACCTAGTGCCCAGAAGCTAAGAAACATGGAATTATTTCCAGTTGGCTAAAACGCTTTTCTGTGAGTTTGAAACTCTTTTGCTACCTAGTGATTCAGCTTTGAGATACTTGAACCAGGACAGAAGCACAGTGTGCTCTTGTGATATGAAGTGCTTTTCTGCATTTTCAAAGTTCTAGCTTTAACCATTGAGGAATTAAACTACAGGCGTTTTCAGTGAAATTCGCCTAATCAGGGTAAATATCCAATAGGCTCTAAACAAAAAACCGTGATGGTGTATTGACCAAATTTGGGGAGCCATGTGGGCACAAGAGAGAATCATTTTGTCAGAGTTTCATTGAAATACACAAAGAAAACCTACTACCCACAAGCTAAGAAACATGGAATTATTTCCAGTTGGCTAAAATGCTTTTCTGTGAGTTTGAAACTCTTTTGCTACCTAGTGATTCAGCTTTGAGATACGTGAATCAGGAGAGAAGCACAGTGTGCTCTTGTGAACTAAAGTGTTGTTTTGCGTTTTTAAAGTTCTAGCATTAACCATTTAAGAATTAATCTCACAGGCGTTTTCAGGCATTTTCGCCTATCAGGGTAACATCCAATAGACTGTAAACAAAACACCCTTGATGATTGGATGACCAAACTTGGGGAGCCTTGAGAGGCACATGAGAGAATCATTTCTTCAGAGTTTCATTGAAAATACACAAAGAAACCTAGTACCCAGAAGCTAAGAAACATGGAATTATTTCCAGTTGGCTAAATCGCTTTTCTGTGAGTTTGAAACTCTTTTGCTACCTCGAGATTCAGCTTTGAGATACTTGAACCAGGACAGAAGCACAGTGTGCTCTTGTGATATGAAGTGCTTTTCTGCATTTTCAAAGTTCTAGCTTTAACCATTGAGGAATTAAACTACAGGCGTTTTTAGTGAAATTCGCCTAATCAGGGTAAACCTCCAATAGGCTCTAAACAAAAAATCCGTGATGGTGGGATGACCAAATTTTTGGGGAGCCATGAGGGGCACAAGAGAGAATCATTTTGTCAGAGTTTCATTGAAATAAACAAAGAAACCTAGTACCCAGAAGCTAAGAAACATGGAATTATTTCCAGTTGGCTAAATCGCTTTTCTGTGAGTTTGAAACTCTTTTGCTACCTAGTGATTCAGCTTTGAGATACTTGAACCAGGACAGAAGCACAGTGTGCTCTTGTGATCTGAAATGCTTTTTTGCATTTTCAAAGTTCTAGCATTAACCATTGAGGAATTAAACTACAGGCGTTTTCAGTGAAATTCGCCTAATCAGGGTAAATACCCAATAGGCTCTAAACAAAAAACCCGTGATGGTGGATTGACCAAATTTGGGGAGCCATGAGGGGCACAAGAGAGAATCATTTTTGTCAGAGTTTCATTGAAATACACAAAGAAACCTAATACCCAAGCTAAGCTAAGAAACATGGAATTATTTCCAGTTGGCTAAAACGCTTTTCTGTGAGTTTTGAAACCCTTTTGCTACCTAGTGATTCAGCTTTGAGATACTTGAACCAGGACAGAAGCACAGTGTGCTCTTGTGATATGAAGTGCTTTTCTGCATTTTCAAAGTTCTAGCTTTAACCATTGAGGAATTAAACTACAGGCGTTTTCAGTGAAATTCGCCTAATCAGGGTAAACATCCAATAGGCTCTAAACAAAAAACCCGTGATGGTGAGATGACCAAATTTGGGGAGCCATGAGGGGCACAAGAGAGAATCATTTTGTCAGAGTTTCATTGAAATACAACAAAGAAACCTACTACCCACAAGCTAAGAAACATGGAATTATTTCCAGTGGGCTAAATCGCTTTTCTGTGAGTTTGAAACTCTTTTGCTACCGAGTGATTCATGCTTTGAGATACTTGAACAGGGACAGAAGCACAGTGTGCTCTTGTGATACTAAAGTGTTGTTCTGCGTTTTTCAAAGTTCTAGCTATTAACCATTTTGAGGAATTAAACTACAGGCGTTTTCAGTGCATTTTCGCCTAATCAGGGTAAAATCCAATAGGCTCTAAACAAAAAACCTTGATGGTGGGATTGACCAAATTTGGGGAGCCTTGAGGGGCACATGAGAGAATCATTTTGTCAGAGTTTCATTGAAATACACAAAGAAAAACTAGTACCCACAAGCTAAGAAACATGGAATTAATTTCCAGTTGGGCTAAAATGCTTTTCTGTGAGTTTGAAACTCTTTTGCTACCTAGTGATTCAGCTTTGAGATACTTGAACCAGGACAGAAGCACAGTGTGCTCTTGTGATACTAAAGTGTTGTTCTGCGTTTTTTAAAGTTCTAGCATTAACCATTTAAGAATTAAACTCACAGGCGTTTTCAGGCATTTTCGCCTAATCAGGGTAAATCATCCAATAGACTGTAAACAAAACACCCTTGATGGTGGGATGACCAAATTTGGGGAAGCCTTGAGGGGCACATGAGAGAATCATTTTGTCAGAGTTTCATTGAAATACACAAAGAACCTAGTACCCAGATGCTAAGAAACATGGAATTAATTCCAGTTGGCTAAATCGCTTTTCTGTGAGTTTGAAAATCTTTTGCTACCTAGTGATTCAGCTTTGAGATACTTGAACCAGGAGAGAAGCACAGTGTGCTCTTGTGAAACTAAAGTGTTGTTCTGCATTTTTAAAGTTCTAGCATTAACCATTTAAGAATTAAACTCACAGGCGTTTTCAGGCATTTTCGCCTAATCAGGGTACAACATCCAATAGACTGTAAACAAAAACACCCTTGATGATGCGATGACCAAACTTGGGGGAGCCTTGAGAGGCACATGAGAGAATCATTTCTTCAGAGTTTCATTGAAATACACAAAGAAACCTAGTGCCCAGAAGCTAAGAAACATGGAATTATTTCCCAGTTGGCTAAAATCGCTTTTCTGTGAGTTTGAAACTCTTTTGCTACCTAGTGATTCAGCTTTGAGATACTTGAACCAGGAGAGAAGACAGTGTGCTCTTGTGATACTGAAGTGTTGTTTCTGCATTTTCAAAGTTCTAGCATTAACCATTTAAGGAATTAAACTCACAGGCGTTTTCAGGTGGCATTTTTCGCCTAATCAGGGTAAACATCCAATAGGACTGTAAACAAAACAAGCCTGGATGGTGGGATGACCAAACTTGGGGAGCCTTGAGGGGCACATGAGTGAGAATCATTTTTTCAGAGTTTCATTGAAATATACACAAAGAAACCTAGTGCCCAGAAGCTAAGAAACATGGAATTATTTCCAGTTGGCTATAAACGCTTTTTCTGTGAGTTTGAAACTCTTTTGCTACCTAGTGATTCAGCTTTGAGAATTACTTGAAACCCAGGACAGAAGCACAGTGTGCTCTTGTGATATGAAGTGCTTTCTGCATTTTCAAAGTTCTAGCATTAACCATTGAGGAATTAAACTACAGGCGTTTTCAGTGAAATTCGCCTAATCAGGGTAAATATCCAATAGGCTCTTCTAAACAAAAAACCCGTGATGGTGTGGAATTGACCAAATTTGGGGAGCCTGATGGGGCACAAGAGAGAATCATTTTGTCAGAGTTTCATTGAAATACACAAAGAAACCTACTACCCACAAGCTAAGAAAACATGGAATTATTTCCAGTTGGCTAAAACGCTTTTCTGTGAGTTTGAAAACTCTTTTGCTACCTAGTGATTCAGCTTTGAGATACTTGAATCAGGAGAGAAGCACAGTGTGCTCTTGTGAACTAAAGTGTTTTTTTGCGTTTTTAAAGTTCTAGCATTAACCATTTAAGAATTAAACTTCACAGGCGTTTTCAGGCATTTTCGCCTAATCAGGGTAAACATCCAATAGACTGTAAACAAAACACCCTTGATGATTGGATGACCAAACTTGGGGAGCCTTGAGAGGCACATGAGAGAATCATTTTTCAGAGTTTCATTGAAATACACAAAGAAACCTAGTACCCAGAAGCTAAGAAACATGGAATTATTTCCAGTTGGCTAAATCGCTTTTCTGTGAGTTTGAAAACTCTTTTGCTACCTCGAGATTCAGCTTTGAGATACTTTTTTTTTTTTTTTTTTTTTTTTTTTTTTTTTTTTGAACCAGGAGAGAAGCACAGTGTGCTCTTGTGATATGAAGTGCTTTTCTGCATTTTCAAAGTTCTAGCTTTAACCATTGAGGAATTAAACTACAGGGGGCGTTTTCAGTGAAATTCGCCTAATCAGGGTAAAACCTCCAATAGGCTCTAAACAAAAAATCCGTGATGGTGGGATGACCAAATTTGGGGAGCCATGAGGGGCACAAGAGAGAATCATTTTGTCAGAGTTTCATTGAAATACACAAAGAAACCTAGTACCCACAAGGTAAGAAAACATGGAATTATTTCCAGTTGGCTAAAACGCTTTTTCTGTGAGTTTGAAACTCTTTTGCTACCTAGTGATTCAGCTTTGAGATACTTGAACCAGGACGAGAAGCACAGTG
>JAKELJ010000832.1:0-14220 GCA_025594165.1 Tamias sibiricus
TTTCTTGTGTGTATTTCAATGATACTCTGACAATAATTATTTCTCTCATGTGCCCCTCATGGCTCCCCAAATTTGGTCCTATCCCGTGATCCCACCAATCAAGGTTTGTTGTGTTTACAGCATATTTGGATGTTACCCTGATTAGGCGAAATTTCACTGAAAACGCCTTGTAGTTTAATTCCTCAATGGTTAATGCTTAGAACTTTGAAAATGCAGAAAAGCACTTCAGATCACTAAAAGCACACTGTGCTTCTGTCCTGGTTCAAGTATCTCAAAGCTTGAATCACTAGGTAGCAAAAGAGTTTCAAACTCACAGAAAAGGGTTTTAGAGAATCGGAAATAATTCCACATGTTTCTTAGCTTCTGAGGGTATTAGGTTTCTTTGTGTATTTCAATTCCCCAAACTCTGAAAAAATGATTCTCTCATGTGACCCCTCAATGGCTCCCCACGTTTGGGTCATCCCACACCATCAACGTGTTTGTGTTTACAGCCTATTGGATGTTTACCCTGATTAGGCGAAAATGCCACTGAAAACGCCTGTGAGTTTAATTCCTAAATAGGTTTTAATGCTAGAACTTTAAAAATGCAGAAAAATAAAAACAACACTTTCAGTTCACAAAAGCGCACTGTGCTTCTGTCCTGGTTCAAGTATCTCAAAGCTGAATCACTAGGTAGCAAAAGAGTTTCAAAACTCACAGAAAAAGCGTTTTAGCCAACTGGAAATAATTCCATGTTTTTTCTTGTGGGTTATTAGTTTCTTCTGTGTCACTAGCTTTCTTGTGTGTATTTTCAATGAAACGTTTTGTGTTTAGAGCTGAAAAACTTGATATCGTCAGCTTCTAATTCTCATCCCATTTTTCTACCACCATGTGCCCCTCAATGGACCCCCCCAGGCTCCCCAAGCATCCCACACCCCTTTGGTCATCCCACCAATCAAGGGTGTTTTAGCAAAAGAGTTTTCACAGTCTACTGGATGTTTTTACCCAGCTTCTTTGTGATTTATGGCGAAAAAAATCTCATGTGCCCTCCAGGAAAACGCCTGTGAGTTTACCCAATTCTTAAATGGTTAGTGTTCGTGCTAGAACTTTAATTAACGCAGAACAACACTTTAGTTCACAAGTGCACACAGTTGCTTCTTCTCCTTGTTCAAGTATCTCAAAGCTGAATCACTAGGTAGCAAAAGAGTTTCAAACTCACAGAAAAGCGTTTTAGCCAACTGGAAATACTTCCATGTTTCTTAGGCTTGTGGGTACTAGGTTTCTTTGTGTACTTCAATGAAACTCTGACAAAATTATTCTCTCTTGTGCCCTCATGGCTCCCCAATCTTGGTCAATCCACCATCACGGGTTTTTTGTTTAGAGCCTATTGAATGTTTACCCTGATTAGGCGAATTTCACTGAAAAACGCCTGCATTTTTAATTCCTCAATGTTTTTAAAAGCTAGAACGTTGAAAATGCACAAAAGCACTTCATATCACAAGAGCACACTGTGCTTCTGTCCAAGTTGAAGTATCTAAAAGCTGAATCACTAGGTAGCAAAAGAGTTTCAAACTCACAGAAAAGGGTTTTAGCCAACTGGAAATCATTCCATGTTTCTTAGCTTGTGGGTACTAGGTTTCTTTGTGTATTTCAATAAAACTCTGAAAAAATGATTCTCTCTTGTGCCCCTCATGGGTCCCCAAGTTTGGTCATCCCACCATCAAGGGTGTTTTGTTTACAGTCTATTGGATATTTACCCTGATTAGGCGAAATTGCCTAAAAAGGCTGTTTGTTTAATTCTTAAATGGTTAATGCTAGAACTTTAAAAATGCAAAACAACACTTTAGTTCACAAGAGCACACTGTGCTCCTCTCCTGGTTCAAGTATCTCAAAGCTGAATCACTAGGTAGCAAAAGAGATTCAAAATCACAGAAAAGCGATTTAGCCAACTGGAAATAATTCCATGTTTCTTAGCTTGTGGGTATTAGGTTTCTTTGTGTATTTCAATGAAACTCTGACAAAATGATTCTCTCTTGTGCCGCTCATGGCTCCCCAAATTTGGTCTATCCACCATCACGTGTTTTTTGTTTAGAGCTATTGGATGTTTACCCTGATTAGGCGAATTTCACTGAAAACGCCTGTAGTTTAATTCCTCAATGGTTAATGCTAGAACTTTGAAAATGCAGAAAAGCACTTCAGATCACAAAAGCACACTGTGCTTCTGTCCTGGTTCAAGTATCTCAAAGCTGAATCACTAGGTAGCAAAAGAGTTTCAAACTCACAGAAAAGCGTTTTAGACAACTGGAAATAATTTCCATGTTTCTTAGCTTCTGGGCACTAGGTTTCTTTGTGTGTATTTCAATGAAACTCTGAAAAAATGATTCTCTTATGTGCCCCTCAATGCTCCCCACGTTTGGTCATCCCACCATCAAGGGTGTTTTGTTTACAGTCTATTGGATGTTTACCCTGATTAGGCGAAAATGCCTGAAAACGCCGGTGAGTTTAATTCTTAAATGGTTAATGCTAGAACTTTAAAAACGCAGAACAAACACTTTAGTTCACAAGCGCAGACTGTGATTCTCTCCTGGTTCAAGTATCTCAAAGCTGAATCACTAGGTAGCAAAAGAGTTTCAAACTCACAGAAAAGCGTTTTAGCCAACTGGAAATAATTCCATGTTTCTTAGCTTGTGGGTAGTAGGTTTCTTTGTGTATTTCAATGAAACTCTGACAAAATGATTCTCTCTTGTGCCCCTCATGGCTCCCCAAATTTGGTCAATCCAAAATCACGTGTTTTTTCTTTACAGCCTAATGGATGTTTACCCTGATTAGGCGAATTTCACTGAAAACGCCTGTAGTTCAATTACTCAAGGTTAATGCTAGAACTTTGAAAATTCAGAAAAGCACTTCAGATCACAGAAGCACACTGTGCTTCTTTCCTGGTTCAAGTATCTCAAAGCTGAATCACTAGGTAGCAAAAGAGTTTCAAACTCACAGAAAAGCGTGTTAGCCAACTGGAAAATAATTCCATGCTTTCTTAGCTTGTGGGTACTAGGTTTCTTTGTGTATTTCAATGAAACTCTGACAAAATGATTCTCTCTTGTGCCCCTCATGGCTCCCCAAATTTGGTCAATCCAAAATCACGTGTTTTTTGTTTAGAGCGTAATGGAGGTTTACCCTGATTAGGCGAATTTCACTGAAAACGCCTGTAGTTCAATTACTCAATGGTTAATGCTAGAACTTTGAAAATTCAGAAAAGCACTTCAGATCACAGAAGCACACTGTGCTTCTTCTTCCTGGTTCAAGTATCTCAAAGCTGAATCACTAGGTAGCAAAAGAGTTTCAAACTCACAGAAAAGCGTGTTAGCCAACTGGAAATAATTCCATGTTTCTTACCTTGTGGGGTACTAGGTTTCTTTGTGTATTTCAATGAAACTCTGAAAAAAATGATTCTCTCTTGTGCCCCTCATGGCTTCCCAAGTTTGGTCATCCCACCATCAAGGGTGGTTTGTTTACAGTCTATTGGATGTTTACCCTGATTAGGCGAAAATGCCTGAAAAGGCCTGTGAGTTTAATTCTTAAATGGTTAATGCTAGAACTTTAAAAATGCAAAACAACACTTTAGTTCACAAGAGCACACTGTGCTCCTGTCCTGGTTCAAGTATCTCAAAGCTGAATCACTAGGAAGCAAAAGAGATTCAAAATCACAGAAAAGTGATTTAGCCAACTGGAAATAATTCCATGTTACTTAGCTTCTGGGTACTAGATTTCTTTGTGTATTTCAATGAAACTCTGACAAAATGATTCTCTCTTGTGCCCCTCATGGCTCCCCAAATTTGGTCATCCCCACCATCACGGGTTTTTTGTTTAGAGCCTATTGGATATTTACCCTGATTAGGCAAATTTCACTGAAACGCCTGTAGTTTAATTCCTCAATGGTTAAAGCTAGAACTTTGAAAATGCAGAATAGCACTTCAGATCACAAGAGCACACTGTGCTTCTGTCCTGGTTCAAGTATCTCAAAGCTGAATCACTAGGTAGCAAAAGAGTTTCAAACTCACAGAAAAGCGTTTTAGCCAACTGGAAATACTTCCATGTTTCTTAGCTTGTGGGTACTAGGTTTCTTTGTGTACTTCAATGAAACTCTGACAAAATGATTCTCTCTTGTGCCCCTCATGGCTCCCCAATCTTGGTCAATCAACCATCACGTGTTTTTTGTTTAGAGCCTATTGAATGTTTACCCTGATTAGGCGAATTTCACTGAAAACGCCTGCATTTTAATTCCTCAATGTTTAAAGCTAGAATGTTGAAAATGCACAAAAGCACTTCATATCACAAGAGCACACTGTACTTCTGTCCTGGTTCAAGTATCTCAAAGCTGAATCACTAGGTAGCAAAAGAGTTTCAAACTCACAGAAAAGGGTTTTAGCCAACTGGAAATCATTCCATGTTTCTTAGCTTGTGGGTACTAGGTTTCTTTGTGTATTTCAAATGAAACTCTGAAAAAATGATTCTCTCTTGTGCCCCTCATGGCTCCCCAAGTTTGGTCATCCCACCATCAAGGGTTTTTTGTTTACAGTCTATTGGATGTTTACCCTGATTAGGCGAAAATGCCTGAAAAGGCCTGTTTGTTTAATTCTTAAATGGTTAATGCTAGAACTTTAAAAATGCAAAACAACACTTTAGTTCACAAGAGCACACTGTGCTACTGTCCTGCTTCAAGTATCTCAAAGCTGAATATCTAGGTAGCAAAAGAGATTCAAAATCACAGAAAAGCGATTTAGCCAACTGGAAATAATTCCATGTTTCTTAGCTTGTGGGTATTAGGTTTTCTTTGTGTATTTCAATGAAACTCTGACAAAATGATTCTCTCTTGTGCCGCTCATGGCTCCCCCATATTTGGTCTATCCACCATCACGTGTTTTTTTGTTTAGAGCCTATTGGATGTTTACCCTGATTAGGCGAATTTCACTGAAAACGCCTCTAGTATAATTCCTCAATGGTTAATGCTAGAACTTTGAAAACGCAGAAAAAGCACTTCAGATCACAAAAGCACACTGTGTTTCTGACCTGGTTCAAGTATCTCAAAGCTGAATCACTAGGTTGCAAAAGAGTTTCAAACTCACAGAAAAGCGTTTTAGCGAACTGGAAATAATTCCATGTTTCTTAGCTTCTGGGCACTAGGTTTCTTTGTGTATTTCAATGAAACTCTGAAAAAAATGATTCTCTCATGTGCCCCTCAAGGCTCCCCACGTTTGGTCATCCCACCATCAAGGGTGTTTTGTTTACAGTCTATTGGATGTTTACCCTGATTAGGCGAAAATGCCTGAAAATGCCTGTGAGTTTAATTCTTAAATGGTTAATGCTAGAACTTTAAAAACGCAGAACAACACTTTAGTTCACAAACGCAGACTGTGATTCTCTCCTGGTTCAAGTATCTCAAAGCTGAATCACTAGGTAGCAAAAGAGTTTCAAACTCACAGAAAAGCGTTTTAGCCAACTGGAAATAATTCCATGTTTCTTAGCTTGTGGGTACTAGGTTTCTTTGTGTATTTCAATGAAACTCTGACAAAAATGATTCTCTCTTGTGCCCCTCATGGCTCCCCAAATTTGGTCAATCCAAAATCACGTGTTTTTTGTTTAGAGCCTAATGGAGGTTTACCCTGATTAGGCGAATTTCACTGAAAAACGCCTGTAGTTCAATTACTCAATGGTTAATGTAGAACTTTGAAAATTCAGAAAAGCACTTCAGATCACAAAAGCACACTGTGCTTCTTTCCTGGTTCAAGTATCTCAAAGCTGAATCACTAGGTAGCAAAAGAGTTTCAAACTCACAGAAAAGCGTGTTAGCCAACTAGAAATAATTCCATGTTTCTTAGCTTTCGGGTACTAGGTTTCTTTGTGTATTTCAATGAAACTCTTGACAAAATGATTCTCTCTTGTGCCCCTCATGGCTCCCCAAATTTGGTCATCCCACCATCACGGTTTTTTTGTTTAGAGCCTATTGGATATTTACCCTGATTAGGCGAATTTCACTGAAAACGCCTGTAGTTTAATTCCTCAATGGTTAAATCTAGCACTTTGAAAATGCAGAAAAGCACTTCATATCACAAGAGCACACTGTGCTTCTGTCCTGGTTCAAGTATCTCAAAGCTGAATCACTAGGTAGCAAAAGAGTTTCAAACTCAAAGAAAAGCGATTTAGCAACTGGAAATAATTCCATGTTTCTTAGCTTCTGGGTACTAGGCTTCTTTGTTTATTTCAATGAAACTCTGACAAAATGATTCTCTCATGTGCCCCTCAAGGCTCCCCAAGTTTGGTCATCCCACCATCAGGGTGTTTTTTTTTTACAGTCTATTGGATGTTTACCCAGATTAGGCGAAAATGCCTGAAAACGCCTGTGACTTTAATTCTTAAATGGTTAATGCTAGAAATTTAAAAACATAGAAAAACACTTTAGTTCACAAGAGCACACTGTGATTCTCTCCTGCTTCAAGTATCTCAAAGCTGAGTCACTAGGTAGCAAAAGAGTTTCAAGCTCACAGAAAAGCGTTTTAGCCAACTGGAAATAATTCCATGTTTCTTAGCTTGTGGGTACTAGGTTTCTTTGTCTATTTCAATGAAACTCTGACCAAATTATTCTCTCTTGTGCCCCTCTAATGGCTCCCCAAATTTGGTCAATCCACCATCCCGGGTTTTTTCTTTAGATCCTATTGAATATTTACCCTGATTAGGCGAATTTCACTGAAAACGCCTGTTTAATTTAATTCCTCAATGGTTAATGCTAGAACTTTGAAAATGCAGAAAAGCACTTCAGATCTACAAGAGCACACTGTGCTTCTTTCCTGGTTCAAGTATCTCAAAGCTGAATCACTAGGTAACAAAAGAGTTTCAAACTCACAGAAAAGCATTTTAGCGAACTAGAAATAATTCCATGTTTCTTAGATTCTGGGCACTAGGTTTCTTTGTGTATTTCAATGAAACTCTGAAAAAATGATTCTCTCATGTGCAACTCAAGACTCCCCAAGTTTGGTCATCCCACCATCAAGGGTGTTTTGTTTACAGTCTTTTGGATGTTTACCCTGATTAGGCGAAAATGCCTGAAAACGCCTGTGAGTTTAATTCTTAAATGGTTAATGCTAGAACTTTAAAAAGGCAGAACAACACTTTAGTTCACAAGAGCACACTGTGCTTATGTCCTGGTTCAAGGATCTCAAAGCTGAATCACTAGTTAGCAAAAAATTTCAAACTCACAGAAAAAGCGTTTTAGCCAACTGGAAATAATTCCATGTTTCTTGGCTTGTGGGTACTAGGTTTCTTGTGTATTTCAATGAAACTCTGAAAAAATGATTCTCTCTTGTGCCCCTCATGGCTCCCCAAATTTGGTCAATCCACCATCACGGGTTTTTTCTTTAGAGCCTATTGAATGTTTACCCTGATTAGGCGAATTTCACTGAAACGCCAGTGTTAGTTTAATTCCTCAATGGTTAATGCTAGAACTTTGAAAATGCAGAAAAGCACTTCAGATCACAAGAGCCCACTGTGCTTCTTTCCTGGTTCAAGTATCTCAAAGCTGAATCACTAGGTAAACAAAAGAGTTTCAACTCACAGAAAAGCGTTTTAGCGAAACTGGAAATAATTCCATGTTTCTTAGCTTCTGGGCACTAGGTTTCTTTGTGTATTTCAATGAAACTCTGAAAAAAAATGATTCTCCTCATGTGCAACTCAAGACTCCCCAAGTTTGGTCATCCCACCATCAAGGGTGTTTTGTTTATAGTCTTTTGGATGTTTACCCTGATTAGGCGAAAATGCCTGAAAACGCTGTGAGTTTAATTCTTAAATGGGTTAATGCTAGAACTTTAAAAAGGCCAGAACAAGACTTTAGTTCACAAGAGCACACTGTGCTTCTGTCCTGGTTCAAGTATCTCAAAGCTGAATCACTAGTTAGCAAAAGAATTTCAAACTCACAGAAAAGCGTTTATTTTTAGCCAACTTGGAAATTAATTCCATGTTTCTTAGCTTGTTGGGTACTAGGTTTCTTTGTGTATTTCAGTGAAACTCTGACAAAATGATTCTCTCTTTTGCCCCTCATGGCTCCCCAAATTTGGTCAATCCACCATTCACGGGTTTTTTTCTTTAGAGCCTATTGAATGTTTACCCTGATTAGGCGAATTTCACTGATTATAATGTTGGTTTAATTCCTCAATGGTTAATGCTAGAACTTTGAAAATGCAGAAAAGCACTTCAGATCACAAGAGGTGTTTTTTCCTGGTTCATGTATCTCAAAGCTGAATCACTAGGGTAACAAAAGAGTTTTCAAACTCACAGAAAAGCGTTTTAGCGAAACTACAAATCATCCTGTTTCTTAGTCTTCTGGGCACTAGGTTTCTTTGTGTATTCACTCTGAAGAAATGATTCTCTCATGTGCCCCTCAAGGCTCCCCACGTTTTGTCATCCCACCATCAAGGGTATTTTGTTTAAGTCTATTGGATATTTTACCCTGGATTAGGCGAAAATGCCTGAAAAACGCTGTGAGTTTAACTTCTTAAATGTTATGCTAGAACTTTGCAGAAAAACACTTTAGTTCACAAGAGCACACTGTGCTTCTTTCCTGGTTCAAGTATCTCAAAGCTGAATCTCTATGGTAGCAAAAGAGTTTCAAACTGAGAAAAAATGCATTTTAGCCCAAACTGGAAATAATTCCAGTCCATGTTTCTTAGGCATGGTTTGTATTAGGTTTCTTTGTGTATTTCAATGAAACTCAGACAAAATGATTCTCTCTTGTGCCCCTCATGATCTCCCCAAATTTGGTCAATCCACCATTCACGAGTTTTTTGTTTAGAAGCTATTGGATGTTTACCCTGATTAGGCGTAATTTCACTGAAAACTCCTGTAGTTTAATTCTCAATGGTTAATGCTATGAACTTTGAAAATGCAGAAAAGCATTTCAGATCAGAAGAGCACACTGTTCTTCTGTCCCTGGTTCAAGTATCTCAAAGTTAATTCTCTAGGTAGCAAAGAGTTTCAAACTCACAGAAAAGCTTTTTAGCAAACCTGGAAATAATTCCATGTTTCTTAGCTTCTGGGCACTAGGTTTCTTTGTGTATTTCAATGAAACTCTGAAAAATGATTCTCTCATGGGCCCCTCAAGACTCCCAAGTTTGGTCATCCCACCATCAAGGTGTTATTTTTTTACAGTCTATTGGATGTTTTACCCAGATTAGGCGAAAAATGCCTGAGAAAACGCCGCCTGTGACTTTAATTCTTAAATGGTTAATGCTAGAAATTTAAAAAAAAAAGAAACAACACTTTAGTTCACAAGAGCACACTGTGCTTCTCTCCTGCTTCAAGTATCTCTAAAAGCTGAGTCACTAGGTAGCAAAAGAGTTTCAAGCTCACAGAAAAGCGTTTTTAGCCAACTGGAAATAATTCCATGTTTCTTAGCTTGGTGAGGTATTAGGTTTCTTTGTCTATTTCAATGAAACTCTGACCAAATTGATTCTCTCTTGTGCCCCTAATGGCTCCCCAAATTTGGTCAATCCACCATCCCGGGTTTTTTCTTTAGATCCTATTGAATATTTACCCTGATTAGGCGAATTTCACTGAAAACTCCTGTTTAATTTAATTCCTCAATGGTAATGCTAGAACTTTGAAAATGCAGAAAAGCATTTTCAGATCACAAGAGCACACTGTGCTTCTTTCCTGGTTCAAGTATCTCAAAGCTGAATCACTAGGTAACAAAAGAGTTTGCAAACTCACAGAAAAGCTTTTTAGCGAAACTGGAAATATATTCCATGTTTCTTAGATTCTGGGCACTAGGTTTCTTTGTGTATTTCAATGAAACTCTGAAAAAATGATTCTCTCATGTGCAACTCAAGACTCCCCAAGTTTGGTCATCCCACCATCAAGGGTGTTTTTGTTTACAGTCTTTTTGGATGTTTACCCTGATTAGGCGAAAATGACCTGAAAACGCCTGTGAGCTTTAATTTCTTAAATGGTTAATGCTAGAACTTTAAAAAAAGGCATGAACAACACTTTAGTTCACAAGAGCACACTGTGCTTATGTCCTGGTTCAAGTATCTCAAAGCTGAATCACTAGTTAGCAAAAAATTTCAAACACAGAGAAAAAGCGTTTTAGCCAACTGGAAATAATTCCATGTTTTCTTGGCTTGTGGGGGTACTAGGTTTCTTTTGTGTATTTCAATGAATCTCTGAAAAAATGATTCTCTCTTGTGCCCCTCATGGCTCCCCAAATTTTTGGTCAATCTCACCATCACGGGTTTTTTCTTTAGAGCCTATTGAATGTTTACCCTGATTAGGCGAATTTTCACTGAAAACGCCTGTTAGTTTAATTCCTCAAATGTGGTTAATGCTAGAACTTTGAAAATGCAGAAAAGCACTTCAGATCACAAGAGCACACTGTGCTTCTTTCCTGGTTCAAGTATCTCAAAGCTGAATCACTAGGTATCCAAAAGAGTTTCAAACTCACAGAAAAGCGTTTTTTAGCGAACTGGAAATTAATTCCATGTTTCTTAGCTTCTGGGCACTAGGTTTCTTTGTGTATTTCAATGAAACTCTGAAAAATGATTCTCTCATGTGCAACTCAAGACTCCCCAAGTTTGGTCATCCCACCATCAAGGGTGTTTTGTTTTATAGTCTTTTGGATGTTTACCCTGATTAGGCGAAAATGCCTGAAAACGCCTGTGAGTTTAATTCTTAAATGGTTAATTGCTAGAACTTTTAAAAGGCAGAACAACACTTTAGTTTCACAAGAGAGCACACTGGTGCTTCTGTCCTGGTGGTTCAAGTATCTCAAAGCTGAATCACTAGTTAGCAAAAGAATTTCAAACTAACAGAAAAGCGTTTTAGCCAACTGGAAATAATTCCATGTTTCTTAGCTCACTTGTGGGGTACTAGGTTTCTTTGTGTATTTCAGTGAAACTCTGACAAAATGATTCTCTCTTTGCCCCTCATGGCTCCCCAAATTTGGTCAATCCACCATCACGGGTTTTTTCTTTAGAGCCTATTGAATGTTTACCCTGATTAGGCGAATTTCACTGAAAACGCCTGTTAGTTTAATTCCTCAATGGTTAATGCTAGAACTTTGAAAATGCAGAAAAGCACTTCAGATCACAACGGTTAGGCACCTGTGCTTCTTTCCTGGTTCAAGTATCTCAAAGCTGTAAATCACTAGGTAACAAAAGAGTTTCAAACTCACAGAAAAGCGTTTTAGCGAACTACAAATTCATTCCTTGTTTCTTAGCTTCTGGGCACTAGGTTTTCTTTGTGTATTTCAATGAAACTCTGAAGAAATGATTCTCTCATGTGCCCCCTCAAGGCTCCCCACGTTTGGTCATCCACCATCAAGGGTATTTTGTTTTCAGTCTATTGGATATTTACCTGATTAGGCGAAAAATGCCTGAAAACGCCACGCTTCTGTTGAGTTTAATTCTTATATGGTTAATGCTAGAACTTTAAAAACGCAGAACAACAACTTTAGTTCACAAGAGCACACTGTGCTTCTCTCCTGGTTCAAGGTATCTCATAGAAGCTGAATCACTAGGTAGCAAAAGAGTTTCAAACTGAGAAAAAAAGCATTTTTAGCCAACTGGAAATAATTCCATGTTTCTTAGCATGTTTTGTATTAGGTTTCTTTGTGTATTTCATGTGAAACTCTGACAAAAATGATTCTCATCTCTTGTGCCCCTCATGACTCCCCAAATTTGGTCAATCCACACATCACGAGGTTTTTTTGTTTAGAGCCTATTGGATGTTTACCCTGATTAGGCGTAATTTCACTGAAAACTCCTGTAGTTTAATTCCTCAATGGTTAATGCTAGAGAACTTTGAAAATGCAGATAGAAAAGCATTTCAGATCAGAAAGAGCACTGTTCTTCTGTCCTGGTTCAAGTATCTCAAAGTTGAATCTCTAGGTAGCAAAAGAGTTTTTCAAACTCACAAGAAAAGCTTTTTAGCAAACTGGAAATAATTCCATGTTTCTTAGCTTCTGGGCACTAGGTTTCTTTGTGTATTTCAATGAAACTCTGAAAAAATGATTCTCTCATGTGCCCCTCAAGACTCCCCAAGTTTGGTCATCCCACCATCAAGGGTGTGTTTTTTTTACAGACTATTGGATGTTTACCCTGATTAGGCTGGGGGGGGGGAAAATGCCTGTGAAAACGCTGTGAGTTTAATTCATTAAGTGGTTAATGCTAGAACTTTAAAAACGCTGAACAACACTTTGGTTCACAAGAAGCACACTGTGCTTTTGTTATGGTCATTCCAAGTATCTCAAAGCTGAATCACTAGGTAGCAAAAGAGTTTCAAACTCACAGATAAAAGTGATTTAGGCAACTGGAAATAATTCCATGTTTCTTAGCGTCTGGGTACTAGGTTTCTTAGTGTATTTCAATGAAAACTCTGACAAAATGATTCTCTCTTGATGCCCCTCATGGCTCCCCAAATTTGGTCATTCCCAACATCACGGCGTTTTTTGTTTAGAGCCTATTGGATGGTTTACCCTGATTAGGCGAATTTCACTGACAAAACCGCCTGTTAGTTTAGTTGCTCAATGGTTAATGCTAGAACTTTGAGAAAATGCAGAAAATTTCTTCAGATCACAAGAGCATACTGTGCTTCTATTCCTGGTTCAAGTATCTTCAAAGCTGAATCACTAGGTAGCGAAAGAGGTTTCAACTCACAGAAAAGCTTTTTAGCAAACTGGAAATAATGCCCATGTTTCTTATCTTCTTGTCACTAGGGTTCGTTGTGTATTTCAATGAAACTCTGAAAAAATGATTCTCTCATGTGCCCCTCAAGGCTCCCCATGTTTGGTCATCCCCAACATCAGGTGTTTAGTTTACAAGTCCTTCTATTGGATGTTTTTTACCCTGATTAGGCGATAATGCCCTGAAAACGGCATGTGAGTTTAATTCTTAAATGGTTAATGCTAGAACTTTAAATACGGCAGAACAACACTTTAGTTCACCAAGAGCACACTGTGCTTCTCTCCTGGTTCAAGTATCTCAAAGCGCTGAATCACTAGGTAGCAAAAGAGTTTCACACTAGACAGAAAAAGCGTTTTTAGCCAAACTGGAAATAATATCCCATGTTTCTTAGTTGTGTGGGTTCTAGGTTAATTCTTATGTGTTTGTCAATGAAACTCTGACATAAATGATTACTCTCTTGTGCCCCTTATGGCTCCCCAATTTTGGTCAATCCACCATCACGGGTTTTTCTGTATAGAAGCCTATTTGGTTGTTTACCCTGTTTAGGCGAATTTCACCTGAATAACGCTCTGTTGTTTAATTCATCAATGGTTTAATGCTAGAAATTTGAAAATGGCTGAATAAGCACTTCAGATCTCTTAAGAGTACTCTGTGGTTCTTCTCCTGGTTCAAGTTTCTTCAGAAAGCTGTCATATGCACTATGGTAGCCAAATTAGTTTTTCTCTAACTCCCATAAAAGCGTTTTTAGCGAACTGGAAATAATGCCATGGTTTCGTAGCTTCGGGCACTAGGTTTCTTTGTGTATTTCAGTGAACTCTGATAAAATGATTCTTCATGTGTCTTCATGGTCCCATTTGGTCATCTCTCCATCACTGGGAGCTTTGTTTAGAGCTTTTGGATTGTTACCCGGAGTTAGGCGGAATTTGCGTGATAACGCCTCGTGAGTTTAATTCTTAAATGGTTAATGCTAGAACTTTAAAATTAGAGATAACAACACTTTAGTTCACAAGAAGCATCACTGTTGCTTCTCTCCTGGTTCAAGTATCTCAAAGCTGAATCACTAGGTAGCAAAAGAGTTTCAAACTCACAGGATAAAGCGTCTTTAGCCAACTGGAAATAATTCCATGTTTCTTGCTTGTGGGGGTACTTAGGTTTCTAAGTGTATTTCAATGAAAAAACTCTGAAAAAATGATTCTCTCTTGTTGCCCCTCATGGCTCCCCAAAATTTTGGTCAATCCACCATCACGGGTTTTTTGTTTAGAGCCTATTGGATATGTTTACCCTGATTAGGCGAATTTCACTGAAAACGCCTGTATAGTTTTAATTCCTCAATGGTTAATTGCTAGAACTTTGAAAATGCAGAAAGCACTTAAGATCACATGAGCACACTGTGCCTTCTGTCTCTGGTTCAAGTATACTCAAAGCTGAATCACTAGGTAGCAAAAGATTTTCAAACTCACATAAAAGCGTTTTAGCGAACTGGAAATAATTCCATGTTTCTTAGCTTCTGGGCACT